>RJWT010055805.1:0-10109 GCA_004365215.1 Cuniculus paca
TCCCCTAAAATTAGGAACAAGACAAGTGTAATCACTATTGCCTCCTCTATTCAGCATAGTACTTGAAACATTAGACAGAACACTTAGGCAAGAGAAAGAAATAAAAAAGGATACATACATGAAAGGAAGAACTCAAATTATCATTATTTGAAGATGACATGATACTTTACATTAACAACCCAAAGAACTCCACCAAAAACTCTTAGAATTAATAACAAACTTCAGCAATGTAGCAGGACACAAGATCAACACACAACAGACTTTAACATTTGTGTACATCAACAATGAATAGGATGAGAATAAAATTATAAAAATAATATCATCCACAGTAGCTTCAAGAAAAAATGAACACCTGGAATTATCCTAACCAAGAAAGTGAAAAACCTCTACAAAAAGAACTACAGTACTTTGAAAAGAAGATTGAAGAGGACATCAGAAAATAGAAGGATGTTCCCTGTTCTTGGATAGGCAGAATAAATACTGTCAAAATGGCCATATTTCCAAAACTGTTATATAGATTCATTGCAGCCCCAATCAAAATTACCAATGGAATTCCTTACATATCTAGAGAAAAACAATCCTAAAATTTATATGGAACCAGAAGCTATCCAGAAAGGCAAAAGCAACTTTGGGCAACAAGAGCAAAGCAGGAGGCATAGCACTACCTCACTTCAAACTATACTACAAAGTGATAGTGATAAAAACAGCATGGTGCTAGAACAAAAACAGATATGTAGATCAATGGAACAGAATAGGGAGTACAGAAACTTTTCCAAACACATTCGGTGTTTTGATCTTTGACAAAGGGGCCAAAACCATGTGTCGAGGGAAAGATAGCCTATTTAACAAGTGGTGCTGGGAAAACTGGTTATATGTTTGCAGAAGATTGAAACTGGATCCTTATCTATCACCACATACTAAATTAAAATAAAAATGGATCAAAAATCTAAACATTAAAACAGAAATATTAAACTTATAGAAAGATAAAGTAGGTAAAACACGACATAAATGCTGGAAAGGATTTTCTGTACAGAACCTCAATTGCAAAGAAAATAATAGCAAGAATAAATAAGTGGGATTATATCAGATTTAAAAACTTCTGTGTAGCAGAAAAATGGACTACTAGACTGAAAAGACAATCTAAAGAATGGGAAAAAAGGCCCCAGACGGTGGTGCAGCAAGAGCAGAGTGAGTTTGCCCTCCTTTCCTTTTTCATTGCCCTGGGACTGTGGCATTGGCAAGAAGAGTGAGTTCACACTCCTTTCTTCCTCTGTTGTCCTGGAATGGTGTGACTGGTGAGAAGAGTATAGCACAGCTAGTGACAGGACTCTGAATTTGTGCTCCTCTCTTCCTCTATTGCCCCAGGATGGTGCAGCCATTAAGAATAGTGAGAGTTGGACGCCTCCCTTTTTTCATCAACCTGGGACAGCATGGCTTGTAAGAAGAGTTTCAACACTGCAATTATAAGGGATCATAAGCATCACCATAGTCCAGTACCAAAGGAATGGGCCCTAAATCAAATAGATAACAACTCCTCAGTCATAATTGGGAAGGTAGGTTCTAGGGATAGACATAAAGGTCAAGAACCACATACATCTAGAAGATATCCTGAGGAATGGACACCTCCTGTGAAAGCCTTGACACCAGCTATAAGGCTATCTAACATAAGAAATCTACAAGCATCAATATAGAAATCAAAATAAAATGAAAACCAGAAAATGACAAGATGAAGAAGCAAAATGTAATCCCAAAGGCCCAGCCTACAAGGATGAGTCCAGAACACAAAGAGATAGAGGAAATTAGAAGTCAACAATTGGAACTGAAATGACAACAGCAAAAGTGAAAAAACAACTGGAAGAGGCCATATGGGGAGAATATCTCTAAGGAGCAAAAGGAAGTGACTATCGAAATAAAAGATATTAAAGCAGACATAGATATACATATAGAAGAGCTCAGAAAAATTATAGAAACCATGAATGCCAAATACAGACAAGAAATGGAATCAAAGAAAGAGATGCAAACAGAAATACAGGAAATTAGAAACTTCATCAAAAATATACACAGCATATTGAATGAAGGCAAGGATAAAATATCAGATCGAGAAGACAGGAATGTGACTAGTGACTAGGAAAACAAAGATATGCTAAAAATTGCAAAAGACCATGAAAAATCAGTCCAACAGCTGCAGGATAAAGCAAAGAAAAACAATATAAGATGAATTGTTCACAGTGAGAAGGCTTGAGACCACGTAAAAGCCACTAAAAATATCTTTACGGAAATAATGACAGAAAACTTCCCAAACATGGATAAAGAATTGAACATAAAAATAAATGAAGCATGTAGAACTCCAAATAGCCATGACCAAAACGAATCTACACCGAGGGATATAATAATGATTCTAGGAATTCAACACAAGGACAAAATTTCAAAAGCAGTTAGCGGCAAGAAATATATCACCTATAAAAGAAAGCCCATCAGAATCACAGCAGACTTCTCAACAAAAACCCTTAAATCAAGAAGAGCTTGGAGTGAGCTATTTGAAGTCCTAAAGGAAAAAAATCTTCCACTTAGATTGATGCAACCTGAAAAACTGTCTTTCAAAATTGGTGGAGAAATAAGATATTTCCATGACAAAGAACAATGGAAGATATTTATAACCACCAACCCAGTTCTATAGATTGCTCTGAAGAACATACTAGAAAGGGATAGCAAATACCACAAACACATCGATACCAATAGAAAGAAGCCACCAGGGCCAGGCGTGGTGGTACACTCCTGTAATCCCAGCACTCAGAAGGCTGAGGCAGGAGGATCGTTGCGAGTTTGGGACCAGCCTGGGCTACAAAGTGAGCTCAAGATCAGCCTGAACAGCACAGTGAGACCCTGTCTCAAAAAGGCAAGGGCTGGGGATTCAGCTCGGTGGCCTAAGTGCTTGCCCAGCAAGTGCGAGGTCAAGAGTTTGATTCCTGGCACCCCTTCCCCCCCAAAAAAAGAAAGAAAAAAAGAAGCCACCAGGCAGGGCAATGCATTAAACAGAGGAAAAAGACAGGAAACTAACAACAGGGAAACAATATGAAAAAGGTAAGCCAATCCATATCAGCTATAAGCATCAAAGTAAACAGTCTCAACTCACCAATCAAAAGAAACAGAATGGATCAAGAAGCAAGATCCAATAATATGCTGCATTACAGAAACATATTTAACCCAAAAAGAAATTCATAGACTAAAAGCCAAGGGATGGAAAACAATTCTCCATGCCACAAGAACCCAGAAAAAACAGGGGTACCTATCTATTTGCAGACAATGAAAACTCTAACCCAAAACTGAACAAAAGAGACAAAATCACTACATACTTTTTAAAGGAAAACTCCAAAAAGAAGAGATAAAAATCATAAATATTTATGAACCAAACACAGGTTCACTCAAATACATAAAACAAACAGTAATAGACATGAAAAACAAAATAAGCACTAATAGTAGTGCAGGACCTTAGTAACCCACCTTCACAAATAGATGAACTAGACAAAAAATCAACAAAGACTTATTAGAATTAAACCAAGCCTGTGAACAAATGGAGTAGGTAGTTGTCTACAGAGTGCTCCACCCCAAAACATCAAAATACACATTCTTCTCAGATGTGCATGGGACATTCTCCAAAACAGACAATATATTAGTTGACAAAACATGTTTAAGCAAATGTAGAGGAATTGAAATCATCCCATGCATACAATCTGACCATGGCACAATAAAACTAGAAAACAATAAAGGAAATCACAAAAATTACATAAACACATGGAAGTTAAACAACACCCTTCTGAACAACCAATGGGTGACAGAGGAAATTAAGGCAAAATTAAACAGTATATGCAATTAAGTGATAATGCCAATAAAACATACTGACTTATGGGACACAATGAAAGCAGTCCTGCAAGGAAAATTTATAGCAATGAACTCGCATCAGGAAAACAGAATGAACTCAAATAAACAACCTAATGTTGAACCTCAAACTTCTAGAAAAAGAATAAATCAAACACAAAGCTCATAGAATGGAGGAAATTATAAAGATAAGAGCAGAAATTAATGTAACAGAGACTAAGAAAACAATATAAAGAAACAATGAATTGAAAATTTGGTTCTTTGAAAGAATAAATAGGCCGAGCATGGTGGCACACTCCTGTAATCCCAGCACTTGGGAGGCTGAGGCAGGAGGATCGCTGCAAGTTTGAGACCAGCCAGGGCTACAAAGTGAGCCCAAGGTCAGCCTGAACTGCATAATGAGACCTTGTCTCAAAAAGACAAAAAAAAAAAGAAAGAATAAATAAAATAGATAAACCATTAACCAACCACTCCTATTCAATATAGTTCTGGAAACATTAGCCAGAGCAATTAGACAACAGAGAGAGAGAGAGAGAGAGAAATAAAAGGAATAATGACAGGAAAGGAAGAAGTTCAATTATCACTAGTTGCAAATGACATGATACTGTACATAGAAAATCCAAAAATCTTCACCAAAAACTCATACATTCAATATCCAAAATCAGTAGTGTAGCCAGATACAATGTCAACACTCAAAAATCAATAGTATTCCAGTACCAAAGCAACAAACTCACTGAGAGAGAAATTAGGGAAACCACAGCCTTTGCAATAGCACTTACAAAAAATGAAATACTTAGGAATCAATCTAACAAAGGATATAAAAGATCCGTACAGTGAAAATTACAGTACCCAAAAAAGGAGTGCAAAGAGGATGAAAGAAAATGGAAAGATATCCATTGCTCTTGGATAGAAAGAACCAACATAGTGAAAATGGCCATACTCCCAAAATTGCTATACAGATTAATGTAATCTCAATTAGAGTACAATTAGCATGCCTTACAGATCTAGAGAAAATATTCCTAAAATTCATTTGGAAACAGAAAAGACCTAGGCTAGCAAAAGCAATTATGGGCAACACAGGCTTGGGAGGAGTCATCATAATCCCATACCTGAAATTATACTATAAGGCTACTGTGAGAAAATCAGCATGATATTGGCAAAAAAAAAAAAAAAAAAAAAAACAGGCCTGAGCATCAGTGGAAGAGAATAGAAGATGCAGATGCAGCCTCAAAGACACTCAGCCACCTTATGTTTGACAAAGGTGCCAAACATGTTCTCTGGAAGAAAGATAGCTTCTTTAATAAACAGTGCTGAAAAAACAGGCTTTCCATATGCTGAAGACTAAAACTAGACCCATGTCTATCATCAAACTAAAGTCAAAATGGATCAAAGATCTAAATACTAAAACAGAAACACTAAATTTACTAGAAGAGAAAATAGGTAGAAATCTGTAAGACATAGATTTAGGTAGAGACTTCATGAACAAAACTCAGACTGCAAGGGAAATACTACAAAGAATCAAAAAATGAGTTCTTATCTTATTGAAAAACTTTTGCATAACAAAAGAAATCACCAACAGAGTGAAAAGAAATCCCACAGGATGGGGGGAAAATATAGCCATTTGTCCTACAAACTGAAGACTTCTATCTACAACATATAAAGACTTGAAAAAAATCAGGTCCCCCAAATTCAATGACCAAATCCAAAAATAAGTATTTGAGATGAATGCACACTTCTCAAATAAAGAAATACAAATGGCAAGTAAATACATGAAAAATGTTCACTATCTTTGATAATTTGAGTGATGCAAATTATAACAACACTGAAATTCCATCTCACCCCAGAAAAATGGCTATCAAAAAATCTACTGATAACAAATGCTAGTGTGGCTATGGGGGAAAAAGGAACACTTCAATATTGGCGAGAGTGTAGACTCATGCAACCACTGTGAAAATCAGTGTGGAGATTCCCTAGCACACTAGGATTGGAGGTCCCATTTGACCCATCTATCCCCCTTTCGATTGTCTTTCGAGAAGGATTAAAATTATACCACAGTGCACCCGTGTTTACAGCAGCACAATTTGTAATAGTTAATTTTGGAAAGAACCCAAATGCCAATCCACCCAGGAATGGTTAAAAGGTATGTGGTTTTTCAATGTAATCGAGTACTCTTCTGCCATAAAGAAGGAGAAACTGAAGACTTATACATAAACGATGCAACTTGAGACCAAACTCATAACGAATAAATCAGACCCATATGTGTAAACATCCTATTGTCTCACTAGTGTGATAAACTGAACAAGTAAATAAGATCCAAAATGTACAATAGGTATTATGAATTGGGAAGAAGCTGCTCAAAAGAAAAGAAAATCTATGATGGGGGAAAGGAGAAAGGGAGACAGGGAAAAAAATATATAAATACACAAAATACTTGAGATAGCTATACTGCATGTTTCTCTTAGTTCATTGAAAAGAAGTGTTTGTGCTAATATTGTTTGGGGAAGATATCATGCCTATATTTTGTACTGTAAATAACGACCACAAAGACAAATATATACAATGTATTAATTATTGCTACTGTCCTATTAGCCTGTTTCAAAACTGTATTTCATTGTTATTTTTATATTTTTTTCTTTAAAATAAAAAAATGGAAAAATTTTTTCAAGTTTGTCCTCATACAGAGGACTAATATCTAAAATATACAAAGACATAAAACAAATTTAGTCATCTAAAATTAAAGATTCACTCAAGAAATGGGCAAGAGAAATGAGTGTACACTTCATGGAAGAAGAAATACAATGGTCAGCAAATATATGAAAAATATTTTCGATGTCTCTGGCCATTAGAGAAATGAAAAAAGATTACAAGATTCTATCTTACTCCAAAAAGAATGGCAATCATTAAGAAATCAAACAATAACAAATGCTGGCAATCCTGTGATGAAAAAGGAACTCTCCTTCATTGTTGGTGGGAATGTAAACTAGTACAACCACTATGGAAATCAGTATGGACATTTTTCAAAGAACTGAAATTAGAATATTCCATGTGATCCAGTGATCCCCCTGCTAGGTATCTTCCTCAGAGAGTGTAAGACATCATACTACAGCAATACATGCATAACAATGTTTATAGCAACCCAATTTATAATAGCTAAATCCTGGAAACAGTTTGTGTATTCATCAGCCAATGATTGGCTAAAGAAATGTGATATCTATAAATACTGGAATACTATTCTGTTATATAAAATGACAAATTTGAGACATTTTTAGTGAAGTGGATACACCTGGAAAATATAGTGTTGAGTGAAATAAGTCAGACATATAAGCTTAAATATGTATATTATCTTTCATTTCAGTGAGACAAAGTACAAAGAAAATAATAAAAGACAGATAAAAGGGGGAAGGGGATGGACCTCTTGCAATAGACAAGTGGTCCACAGAAAAAAGTGCAAGGAGGGAGGAAGAGAAGGGAAAATAAATAGAATAATGATGTGCCTCAATTAATAACCTCAATTAATGTAAATATTCTATGCCAGAACATAAGCTAAGATTAATAATATCAAAAAGAATGAGAAATGGGATAGGAGAATTGGAGAAGGGAGGGGAGAAGAGACAAGGGGAAAGGGATTAGAAAAACAAGCAAGTTATAGTATACACATATAACCACTCCCCAAGATGACTGTAAATTTCATGAACTGAAAATATATAGTAATAAAAAAATTAAAAGCATTGAACATTATCTAAGTATATACAACCATAAAATCTGGGAATTAAGAAGGAAAGAAAAAGAGAAATGAAAAGGAGTGGCAGTATTAAATGTGGGGTGTTCATTTGTGAGTGGCTTTCATTTGCACATGGAGTTATCTGTGTCAGCAATTCTGCATGTGCATACCTCTATGAATTTCCAAGCAATTTCTGACTGATGCATGTTAGGGCATCCAGACTCTTATTTTTAAATTCTTCTTCCCAGCATCTTGACAATGCCCTCAGATTGTCCCAGATATCCAGGAGCATAACAGTTTCAAGGTTTATAATTTTTTTCCAGGGAGAGAACCAAACATCCATCATAATTTTTTTCATTGTGCATAACAGCTACTCTTGACTTCTCCTGCTGTGATATTCTTTCCCATGTTACTATAGTATTGCATGCAAAGATCACAACTCTTTTGAATTCATGTTTCCTTGTAAAGCTATAATTTTCTGGAGCATGAACACTGATAACTAGGTGTAGCTCATCAGGGCTGTCCAAATCTGACCTCTCCCACTCCAATAGATTGCATCATTAGTTCTATTTCACCACAAAATACACCCGTGCCCTTGGCCATATGGTACTAGAGTTTCTTCATTAAAGACATAGAGTGTATTTCCCACCCCTTAAATTTCTACCTGTCCATGTGACTTGCATCAGTCAACACAAAAAGAACAAAGTAAGAATGTGTCATTTATAAGATCAGGACTTCAGGTAACTCATTCACTTTGTGGAACTGAGTTGAGTCACACCAGCCAAGTCCTCCTAGATAAGCTAAACTCCATTAGATTCACATGTATTTGAGCTTGTATATTGAAAACCTGTGGAGCCATGCAGCTAAGCCCAGCATAGATTAGCTAACCCTTAGTCAAATAGAAATCTTGAGTTATATAGTCCTTATTGAGTTTACCACTGACATTCTGTGGTTATTTGTTCCAAAGCATTAGTGTAATCATTGGCAACAGGCTCATAAACTCTATACTCTATAAAGAACTCAGATCATAAACCTTGGTTTCCCCTTTCCTCAAGATAATTACACTTCAGAGACTTTGTAGATCTTCTGTGTCCCTGTCCTTAGTGGGGCCAAATCTGTTCTACCTCCAGTGGATCACTATACATTTGATCCTGGAGACACAGGGTTGAGGTCTTACCTGCTGCATTCTCAAAGCCCCTATAAACTTTATGCAAAAGCTTTATAGCTCCTTGCTACAGCTTCTCTTCCCAAAGAGAGAGGCAAGTTTGTGAGGGTTCAAAAATCAGAAAGTTCATTTTTTTTATTTTAAAGAGAATAGAACAAAACAAAACAGAACAAAACAAAGCAAAAGAAAACAGAATAGAGTCAAACATAATATAGTATTTCAAAACAGAACACTGCAAGCTATACAGGTTTTCAAAACATAACAACAGGAGACTAACAATGGTTATCCTAGTGTCTCTTGCTTTCTTCAAAATGGTTGTTCATACATTTACAGACAATAAACTCAAACAAAACAAAGTAATATAAAACCAGATAAGAGAATAGCATTACAGGCCTTCAAGTCAGACAACAAGAAACCAGCAATGGCTACTGTAGTGTCCCATTTTTCAAAAGAGCTGTTCCTATCTTCTTTACATGTTGCCTTCAAATAGTAGGAAAGGGACTTAAACCAATCAAATCAAAGAATAAAAGCACCAGTGGATTTCAGAACCATTTCTCCCTATTTATCGGGAATTTTGTATCTTATTGTCTTTCAGTTTCTTACACTAGGGAGACAATGCGGTGCTTACACATGTGTGTTTGGTTTATTTCACTTATGAGTATGGTCTAAAGTCTCATCCATTTACCTATAAAAGCCTCAATGTGGGGCAACCCACTCGGGACCCCTTCTGTCTCTCTGACAGGAGCTTTCTTTCTTTCCCCCAATAAATATATTCTGCTCTTAACCTCCGTTGTTCCTAAAATTCATTCTTCGATTTTAGAGAACACGAACTCATACCAGACATAGTGAGTTGGGAGTTTCATTCCCTTGTATCATTTGGAGGTCTTCCACCAAGATCGTTGGACGGAGGTAAGAGTTGACTTTCTGTTTCATAGACTCTGGACTGGGACTCGTTTAGGTAACAAATAATTTTTATGCTTCAAATTTTGGTTTGTCTCTGCCAGTTGCTTATAATTACTTGTGATGATCCAGGACATAATCGAACCTTTTCTAACAAGGCCACTGAAGCCTCTCTACAAGCACTGGTGAGGCCCTTATTAAATAAGGGTCCTATCTTGAGAGCCAACAACCATAGATATAAAGATGGTTATTTTCAAATATGGGATGAATATATATGGTTAACCCCTACTATAGGGTATCTCAGTAGAAAGGCCCCTTTATGTTGGGAACAAAAAAATCACTCCTATTCTCATTGGCCTAACTCCACTAAATATTTGGGATGGACACCCCTTGAACAATGTATCCACACAATAACTTTACAGGCTAATGACTGGTTTGCAACAGACT
>RJWT010055806.1:0-10109 GCA_004365215.1 Cuniculus paca
TCGGCCTCTTGATACGGACTCGCCCAGGACACCACAGTGAGCGCCAGGCCTCCCACGGGACCCTTTGGCCCTCCAGCGCACCGATGGCCCTTTTGCAGGCTTCCACCCCTGATTCTATGAGAGGCCAGTGTAAACCAATCTTGTAAATTCTTATATATTTGTATATCTTGCATTAAATCTGTTTCTCTAGGAAGCATGGACTGACACACATTCAAATTGCAGCAGCCAGACTCTGACCCGCAGGGTCCCAGGGGCACCCAAGACACGTGTTTCATGCAGGCAGAATTTGGTGCCATGCTGTGTGCAGGGGCCCATTTCGGTAAAGTGGTCCAGCTGGTGGGTTTTGAGAACACACTCTACATGTATCCAAACTGTCGCTCAAGTTACCGTCATGCAGGGCCACGTAGGGGCAGGAGCTGGAAGACAGGAAGACGGAGTCAGAGTAGCGGGGCAGCTCAGGCCACAGTGGCAGCTCCTACACGGGCTGTGAGCAGGGCTTCCTGGAGGAAGAAGGGGCGCTTACACTGGACCCCAAGGATAGGCAGCCATTTGGTAGGTGGACATGTGGGCTGGCTGGCACAGACCTGGGAGATGAGAGGAGTCAGGAGCAAAGTTTCGAGGCTCCAAGCAGCATGGTGGGATCTATTGTAGGATCCCACTGAACAAAGATCTTAAAAGGGCAAACTGAACCGCAGGGATTGGGGAATCTCACATTTAGTGATCAAAGTATAAGTAACACGGGCATCTTTCCCGTGAAACCCAGTAGAGGGGCTGCATAGCAAGAAGAGGGACGCTGTAACCTTCCTTTTGTCCTGGTGAATAGACGAGGGTTTCTCCTTCAACAATTCATTAAGCTTTGTATGTCCTGCACACTTTTATATTTTTACAATTTATGGTGCTCCCAAATGACTTTCTTCCATGTTCTGCCAAAGGTGAGTCAGTACTTGCATTTTATGTCTCCCTGAAGGGTTTGTCACCTTTGGAATTTAGTTCACTTGGGTTCCTTGTGACCTTAGCTTCCTGATGGTGTCAATAAAACTTATAATTCCATAGATGATCCAGCTTTTCGCTTGATTTTTATGTGACGTCTCCTAATGAAAACATTTGTTAAAGGAGAAAAAGAAAGCAACATTGACCAGAAAGTATAAGGGCAAGACGGTGCCTGATCGTGACTAGGGAGGTGAGGCCGAGATCGGGGCCTGGGAGGAGGGGGACACGGGACATCAGGCTGGCAGTGTGGTCGAGCACGCAGATGGTGAGCTCTGGGGAGCAGCTGGAGGTGTGACAGCAGGAAAGGAGGGGGGCACACAGCCACCTGCTCTGGGCCAGGGCACATAGAAGACCGACCAGTGGAGAGCAGAATGGGAGAAGGGCTGGCGGAGATGAGGGTGCAGCCTCCATGAGGAGAGTCTAAGAGGGACTGGGCGGGGTGGGCAGGGGATATAGCAAGATACTGTCAGTCCAGAGGTGTCTTAGTTACTGTTCTTGTTGCCGAGACAAAATACCCGACACCCAACGTTAAGGAAGCTTTTTATTTAGCTCACAGTTTGTGGAGGTTTCAGTCCACAATCAGCTGGTTCCAAGGTAGGGTGGCCTGGCAGAGGGGCAACAGTTCACAGCAGCAGAAGACAGCAAAAGCAAGTAAGGGGGAGACAAGCCTCTTTCTGTCCCTTATGCTGTATGCAGGCTGCCCGCTCCAGGGCCAGCATAGCTCTCACACCCGTACTCCTAGCCAAACCAGCCAGGGGATGATTTACTAATCACACACCCTAGATTCGACCACCTCTGAAAAAGCCCTATGACCGCAGGAAGTTTTGGGGGGACATCTAGACGTGAACTGTAATGAGAGGTGACAGCTGGGGTGACATCAACACCATGTTTGGTGCCAGGACAAGGACATCCACAGACAGTTTGAAGTGGGGGAAATAATGGAACCGTCTCCCATAACTGCCAGGATGAAGGAAGCAAGGAACAGCTCTGTACTGTGTAGCAGGTGATGTTCTGCTCGGAAGGTGACACCCGTGCCCGCACGGGCCTGTGGGTAATTGCTTTGTTCTGCTTTCATGCTTAACATCCTGCCTTCTACTTTGCAGCCAGTGAGCCCCACCCAGGGGACTCACATGCACGCCGTCTGTGCATAGCTGTCTTCCCCTCACCCACCCTCTCTCCGGGCTCCCTGTGAAAACCACGAGCTTGGAGCTGTCGACCCCAAGAGGTCCTATGTCAGTGTCCAGCTCTCGACTCAGGACTCCCTGTCCTGGTGGATTCCACCCACATCACTCACCTGTGCTGGTGAACAAGCTGAAGGGCTCACCCCTGGCATCTGAAACTCCACTTTGGGGTCGGGAGGGGAACTCCTGTTCCACTGCGACAGCCTTGCGGATTCTCTGAGTCTTCGTGGTGTCCAGCCATAGTCCTAAGCCTCACCCTAACTTTTTATATCTGATTGCTTTAAATATTGAATACCTCAAAAGACCCTATGTCAAAAACTCAGCCAAAACAAGGTGGGAAGTACCTAGGACTACAATGAATATTAAATTCTTCAACATATATTTAAAACAGTATTAGTTTATTGGGGGAATTCTTTATCTTCTGACATTCTGGGTTTAATTTCCAAAATATAGTCCACTGCCTGCTGACAGAGAACTGAAGAATGTTTCACACAGGCTCTGAGACCTTCTAGAGTGCTGGTGTAGAGGCGGAAGACGGTCTCACCTCAGCGGATCTCAGAGAGGCATTGGGCAGGACCAGTCACACATTAAGGTGAAATGGGCCACGCAGAGAGCTGTGTCTCTCGGTGGACGTATGGAGGAAAAACAGGTGCATGTCTGGGTTTGTTAGAGAAGCCAGTGGACTTAGACCAGATGCTGGGGAATGGGACCAGGACCCTAGAAGCTCTGGTCACACAACTTTCCTGGCTGTCTTCGTCTGATCTTCCTTTTCAGCATCGCCTTCCCAAGCCAGCCTGTGGCATCCCAGCTAAGCAGGGATGACAGCGCTGTATCTTAGTTCTCACGCTGCCTGGCCGAACTGGTGGCTCTTACTTTACTGTACCGTGTGCTGTGCTTTTCTCTCACTAGTTCCAATGGTTAATTTTTTCTTTAATGCTTTTTTGATGGGTAGGATAAATATAGTAATCAAAGGGCATCGATCTTCAATGTTCAGCTCAGCGAGCATTTCGCAACTGTGAGGCTCAATGAAGCTCACCCGAATGAAAGTCAGCAGGTTCCAAATGAACCTTCGACAGCAAGGGGCCAGCGCATCACGACCTTTGGGCAGTGAACGGGAGGCAGGCAGAGAAAGGGGGCGCTCAGGGCAGGAAATGTGGAGGCCTTGGGGGGCCCCAGTGGGAAGGCACTGGCTTTGGGGGGTGTGATGGTGGGCTTACTAGAGGGAGGTGTCTCGTGTGATGGGTTTTAGGGGAGCGTATTTGGCCGTCTCTAGTTGGTTCTGAGGTGGAAGTGTTGGGGCAGGAAATAGGGAAGTTGGGAATTGTTGACCATGTCGTGGTGGTTCCGGTTCATTTGCTTCAGAGTCCATGATTTGGCTTCCTGGGCTTCTTATGTGAGCCCCAGTTCTATTACTTTACCTGGCCATCACCTTTGCATACCTGTCTCTGACTGTGCAGGTATGGGTGTCTAAGTGAATCTTGATTTGTGAGGTTTGAAATTATGCATTTGGTCATTTTGAGCACACAGAGTATAGAAAATGTTAAGAGCCACTTCTTGTCCATAAAAAGGTCTGATCTCCCCCACTGGCTATAGGATGGTGATTGCTTTAACTGTCAAAATAACACAAGTGACAGCCACAGAAAAACATTTCCCAGATGTTCCTGCAAGGTGCAACTGTTCCCCCTACTTTTAAGTTTCTCTGATCTGAGGACAAAAGAGAACAAGAAAGGAAAAGAACGAGAAGAGAGTGTTGAGTGGGGTCATGGGGTCTAGAAAAGGGGACTGGCAAAGAGAATTTCAGGGGTGCTGCATGGAGCACAGGAGACAGAGGGAGGCGGGGTCAGAGGAAAGAGGAGAAGGAGGAGCCACTGACGAAGGTGTGCAGGTGGGAGACTTCTGACAATAGCCGGGGCGTGGTTGGTGATAACCAAAGACGTGGACGCCACCACATTGCTTCTCCATACCACCTCTCTCCTGCTGCCATGGAAATAGAATTCTTAGCTGGACACATAGCTCTCCATGAGGAAGGAACGCGTCACTTTCCCAGCCTTCCTTGCCCCTTGGGGTGACCACAGGCCACTTCCTGACTGATGGGACAGGAAGAGGAGTCATGTGTGGGACTTCCAACTTGTTCTTGTGGGGCCAGGGGAGTCCCAGGCCCTTCTCCTACTGCAAGGTGGATGTGGAGCCTTGGGCTGTTTAGATGAAGCAATACCCCAGAGATGGTAGAGGCACGAGACCGAAGGATTCTGGGTCCCACCATTGTCCTACCCCAGATGGTCCATGAGACACAAGTAACTCCATCTTGTTAGGGTTGTGGTGGTGCAGGGTCTCCTCATGCTCTTTTGGTCTGTGTCCAAGGCCCTTCTCCATCCATCCACTTCCCTGGGCTGTGGTCTGTATGGAATTTGGTGCTTTGCCTCCTGCACTCCTCTTGCGATGAGCCTGGAGCAAGGCTGCTGGTCTTGTCCCCAAGCAATTGCACCAATGTCAGACACCACATGTCCCTTGTGACTCGGACTCCACAGCTCCACCACAAGCTGTCACCATGCTTGAGCCTCTGATGTCCCCCTGGAGAGCCACCTCCCCGGAGGCTTCCACCCAACAGCACAGAGAGGCTGGCCTGAGGGCCTTGCCACACCATTTCTGGGCAGAGCTGGATGTCATGAAGGACACATCTGTGCTGGACCTCATGGCTCTGCTCCCAGCCCTGTAATGCTCATCAGTTGTGTTGTGATCATGTTGCTTCATGTTAGTTTTCTTTTTCCTTCCTTCTATTGTTTTGTTGTTGCTGTCATTTTTTTGTTTTTTTGTTTTTGTATATTTTCCCCCTGTCTCTCAATAATTCACTCTGGGACGATTTATTCCAGGGCACCTGGTAGGCCTCAAAGGGCCCCAGCTCCCGGCAGCCCCGGCATTGGTAAAACAAGGACTCTTTACTTGCCTGGCCTATTCCACTATTAAATTAGCATTCGCAAAACTTCCTGAGCTGTTCCGGGCGCGAGCCATTACCCACGGTGATTCGCTCAGCCCCAGCCACCCCTTCTATTGCTTGTGGCTGGAGTTCTGCAATTCCCTGCCCCAGCTGGACGGAGCAGAGCCGAACAGTGGTCTCTTTACTACTTCCTCTCGCCCGATTAAAGCTTGCCAGACTAGCCGCTCTCAGGACTAGAAACCATGCCAGCTGAGTCGGCTCAGAGTTTGGCCCACTTGCCTTCCACAACGCCAAATCCATTCTTGACCCTAATTATATGAAATATGCTTCAATAATTTTCCAGTAGGTGAATTAAAATAATGCCAGGGTTGCTGCTTGAATCTCTGCTCTTTATTATAACTTGATTAAGAAGCACTCAAGGACCTTGAAACGAATCGTGTACTTCTTCCCGTGCTATTATGTTTGGGGTCACACAAGGCGCTGCCAGGAAGCAGCGCTGGTGCCAGGGCTCTGCTGAAAGGAGCCGAGACTGACTGTGGGCAGAATGTTAAACCCAGAGCATGCCCAGTGACAGAGTCTGGGCTTCTCTCCCTTCTCTGTGTGTCTCTTTCTTGTACGCGTGTGTATGTGCACACACACACACGCACACACACACACACACACGGGCACACCTTGGCTCTTAAGTATTCTCATTCCGAATTTTCCCCATGCAGCTCGCTCCTGCACACCTGCTTTTGCATACTGTAGCCAGCAAACTTCTGCTGCTCCGTTCCCAGAGCAGCAATGACCCAGCACCGTAGAAGCAGGCAGGGTTTCTGACCTCATTCCTGATTGACACTTGCAGCTATCTTGCTTACCATGAGACACACACGGGCCCAGGCTTCCCCTCATTCTACTCTGGCCTCCAGATTTCTCTGTGCTTCAGTGACCAAGGAAATATCTCCCCAGAACACATCCTGTTGAGTACGAAGACTAAAACATCTCAAACTTGGGGTTGTTGTGCTCGTTTCTTACTGCTGAAGTCAAGCTCATTTTACACATTCTAACAATGCAGGTCCGCTTGGCTGAGTGCAGGAGGGTGTGATGTTCTCTTACGAGGATAAAAACATCCTGATTGTACTTTGTGTCTCTGGAAGATGCCAAACCATGATCCACATCCAGTTCTTTAAGGTACTGATGGTAGCTGTCTCAGTAGCTGGTCCGGCTGCTGAGATGCCAGCTGGTGTGGCCACGGTGCACCCTGATCTAACATTTGTTTCAGTGCCTTTACCAAAGTCGCAAGTTCATTTATCCCCTGGGCATGAGATGGGCCCACACAGCCTCGCCCTGCATCCCACTCAGTCCGGACCCCTGAGCTCCTCACAAAGCGTTCCTGTGTTTGCGTCAAGGACAGTTCCAGAGTAGCTGTTTGTTACCAGGTGCTGGGGTGCTGAGGGTCTTTCCAGGCTCCTGTTGTCGTGTTCAAAGACTTGGCCAGGACAACAAGGATACAAAAGTTTGACGCTTATTAAAAGATGAAGAAAAAGAAGTGCTCCAAAGATGTGTCCTGAAGAAAAGAAGAGAGAAGAGAAAATACGCCCTGCATGCAGAGTAGGCCATGGCAAGAGCCAGGAGACAGAGTGCAGGAGGCCAGCAGATGCCGTATTTTATAGCCTCCTTCTGTCACCAACTCTGGACCGTTCTGTCCAGGCCTTCAGCGCTGCCTCCTGGGGGAGACGACGGGTCTCCATGACTGACACTCACACCCAGTTGCCCTGCTGCTTTGCCATGCCCTAATCTCCTGACTTGTATTCATCCTGGAAGAACTAGGGACCCCTAAACTTGCCTCTGCATCCCAAGTCTAAGAGAAGAACAGGAAATTTTTCTCTTTCAGCAGAATTTTCTCTGCAGATTTAAAGAGAGCTCTGTCTCCCCTGGGTGGGTTGGGTTGGGTTGGGTTGGCCCTGGGGTCCAGCGTACACTAACCTCTGTGAGTCACCACGGCCAGGACCTCAGATGGACCTCCTGGGGTGCCCTTCTCAGTAAACAGAGTTATATCCCTCTGAACCCACCTCCCCATCTGTCTTGGTTACTTTTCTCTCTGTTGCTGGAACAAAACACCGGACACCCAAAGTGAAGCAAGGAGAGGTTTATTTAGCTCACAGTTTCTGGAGATTTCAGTCCATAATCAGCTGGCTCCAAGGCAGGGTGGCATGGCACTGGGGCAACACTTCAAGGCAGCAGCCAGAGCAAAAAGGGGGAAACAAGCCTGCTCTTCTCCCTTCTATTGTAAGCAGACTATCACCCCCTAGGGCAGGTGTAACACTCACACCCTGTTCATGTCCTCCTCTAGCACAGGATGAGGATATTTACAAAGTAAGAACCTGGTTCCCTGCTGAGTCTCTCAGTTAAACTTCTAAATTCTCAAGTTGACACAATGTATCAACCATAACACCACCCTCCCCTCAACCTCAGTGAAATCCAGCACACAAATGCTAAATGACTTCTCTCTTTAAAATAAAACAGGAAGCATGCTCTTAACAACTCTTTAGTTTTGTTTCACTTTGAGAATTCCATCATGGCTGTGGACCTTCTTTCTAGAACCGAGCACCTGCCATAAGGTTTTCCAAAGACTCCAGATTAAGAACCCTCTGAGGACAAGCAAGTGTGTGAGGTGGGACACCTCTGGGCCACAGGCATAGCTCTGTCATGTACTCACAGCAGGGTGTTGGGGAGCCCTTCGACCCCTGCACCTCTTTCTTCAACCATCACAGGGGTCCTGGAAAATTTGCCTTCTCCCCTCATGGCATTGTAGTGGGGTTTTGGTAAATGAATATAAACACAGAAAATGTTACATTCTTTGTATAAAAAAAAATCCACCCCCAACCCAACATGTGAATTGATGAGGATTTTGAAATCTCACTTTTTTGGAAGGAAATGAGGACCATGACCTTCAGTATTTTCCAAACAAAAAGTCCAAGGTGGACTCAATGATAGGTTTTGCCAAATTAAATCTAAATCTTGTTATAACCAAGGGACAAGCAGATAATAAAATACTGGGCACTGCAGAGCTTTCCAGATCTGGTTCAGCCTCTGATGTCACCTTTCGAGAGTGAGGGCTAGCTCAGCTCTCGTTCCTGTGGGTGACATCTCTCCAAGGACCAAGGCACTCACACAAGGAAACCGACTCAGCTGAGAATCCAACCAGCCCGATCAGTTGGTACAGGACTAATCTGAGGGAGATTTCTTGGGAGTACAAGAAGCATCCCTTCACTTTTAGTGTTTCAGTAATGTTTCTCCAGGGCTTTCACCTCTGTATCAGGTCTCCTATGATGACTTCAGGATGCGAGTTTTGGTGGCTCCTGGGGTCCAGCCTGCACCAACCTCTGTGAGTCACTGTGGCCGGGACCTCAGATGGATCTGCCAGGTCTGTATGGTGCAAGGCATCTGAGTGCACATTCTGGTGTGGAGGAGATTTTGGTGAAGTAGCGAATGCTTCAGCTTCCATATGCCTTTGACATTTTGGTTGACACTTGGACCCAAGCAGGCAGGGCAGGAGGAAGAACTGACCAATTTTTATCCAAAATCTGGACAGGATTGGACAAAAATCTGTTCCCGGTAGGTGTCTAGAGGCTCTTTCAAAGGCTCAATTGTGTTTACTTCTAAAAGTAGAGCACGACAGCTTGCTGTACAAAAGGTATGTCAGCAGCTCTGTGTGCCAAAGGTTTAAACATCACAAAAGCTTGGGCTGCCAGGGAGGAAGGAAGGAAGGAACGAAGGCCAATGGAAAATCAAAGCCAGTGAAAAGCTAACGTCAGCAGTTCCCAAACGGGCAGGAAACAGATCCGCAGATCATGCCCAGGAAGGGACACAGTCCAGGAGCCACACACCCCCACAGCACGTCCTCTTGGCCTGGAGTCTCGTGGGCTGTGTCCGAGCACTACAGGGTCCTCTGCCCGCTTAGTTAAAAATTCCCTGGATAGAAACATAACAAAATGCATTGGCTGTTTGAAAAGCCTCTGAAGATACTGTGTCGTGTTAGCCACGGAATTCTCCAAAACTGGATAATAAGAAAGAACAATTATATTGGGCTTTAAGGCGAACCTCAGATGGGGGAAACATGCACTGTTTTGATCCTCACAACAGCCCTGCAAGGCAGATAAAACTGCTTTTATTCATCTCCTGCTGGACTGGAACAAGAGCTCCCTGGGCGTCCAAGCCCACGGACTGTCCCGTGTCAGTTCCCTGGCGCTCTCCCAACCACCACGCTGTGGGGCCACAGCAGAGGAGAAGAAGCAGCTCTGAACCAATGGCTTGGGAAGAGGCAAGGGGCTGTGTGCGGTCTCAGTCAAGGACCAGAAACACCTCAGTGCAGTTCAGAGCTGCATGGGTCTTCCCAGCCAAGCTGCTCATACAAAACGAGGCTGGGCAGCGAGGGCCAAGGTGGAAAGGAAGCCACAGAGCAGCGTGCAGAGTCTCTGGGATCTGTGACACTACTTCCTGCCGTGGTGGGCTTTGGTGAAAGACCTGAAACCCTGCTTCCACTGACCTTGCACACTTCGTTGACCTTTGAGCAAGGGCTGGTGGTCCACTGGAGTGTAGGGAGAGTCTCAGACTCCGGTTTGTCCAGATCGCTTTGCGCAGTGTTCCTTCCACTGCAGCGACTGGTTCGTGTAGGATGAAGCAAAGCGTGTGCATGGTCACAGCTCAGGTCTGAAGCAGAATGAAAACCATGATCAGCCAGAGATGAGCCCCATGTGCAGGACACACGGACCCTAATCACACAACCTGGGAAGCATTGGCACCCTGGGCCTGAGCCGCCCAGGGCAGTCTCTGCCCGAGGGACTGCTCCGTTTCTCCTGCGAGGAAGGAAAGGGAAGGGATCACCTCGTCTGCTGGCGCCCAATGCAGCTTCCCTGGCTGAACCCAGCAAGGCTGCTTTTCCACTGAGTGGAGCCATCCCGGTGCTAAGGTAAACGAAGATCCGCCAGGCATTCTACCGCAGACCATTCAGAGCCTTTAAG
>RJWT010055807.1:0-10108 GCA_004365215.1 Cuniculus paca
AAAGAAAGAAAGAGAGAGAGAGAGAGAGAGAGAGAGAGAGAGAGAGAGAGAAAGAAAGAAAGAAAGAAAGAAAGAAAGAAAGAAAGAAAGAAAGAAAGAAAGGCAAATGCAGATGGAAATGGAAATATTGCCTTTACTCCTGAATGACTCACAACTTGGTATAAAAGATTTGGAAATGTATGGAATTTTTAATTGTTTAAAATGAAAATGAAACTGAATCACAGTGCTTAAGGCAAACCAGACTTTGTGAATTAACCTGTGAGGAGGGTTGAACTACTGAGTATAAAAGGAAATTTTCTTCATGAAATATACTGCACATATTATAGAGCTCTTTAATGAGGGGAAAACCCAATGTTTGGTGGCATTTTTATATAATTTTAAAAGCTAAAAATTATTTTCATGGACAATTGATTTGATCCTTGATCAAACTTGATATCCTGGTGATTTCTGTTTTACAACTGTGAAAATAAGGTACTGGGGGCTTTGGAATTGGCTGTTGTGGATGAGTGGGGTCTAGAACTCCTCTCCAGATGGGCCTGCGAGAGTAGATTACGCCTCAGTCAAATGTTTATGTAAAGGTTTTCGAGTTGTTCCAACTTCCCTGGCAGAGGTCCTCACTCCCCAGAAAGAGGGAACAGTTTTCTGGCCTGGGAGACCACTGGGGGCCCCCTAGACTGTGGTGTACTGGGAGCAAGGCTGTTAATTTGTATCTAGATTATCTATGTCAGGACCTGCCTGAGAGTGACCTCACAGAGACATCGAGCTGCCTAGTACAAACAATGAACGCTCCATGACTGGCAGCGTCTTACCCCTGTTAAACAAGAAGCAAGGGCAATGAAAAGTTTAATGCGAGGCAAGGGTCACCCTGCAGTCCTCTGATGTCAGCTCTGAGTACCAGCCTGCACTGTTGTCCATAATGGGCACCGAGTGCCTGTTAAACTCAAACGTTTCATCCAGATTTTTTAAGCTTCTTTAAAACTGTGCCCCCAAACTTAAAATCTATGTATACCCTGTCCCTCTTTTAGATATTTGCTGATATCATTCCGATGTCAGCCTGCCTGTAGGTAGAGGAATACAATCTGATCTTCCCCACAGTGTCTTCTCCAGGTGGTTCCTCATGCGCTGTTATTACAATTTATATATTTATAGGTGATCAATAGTTATTTATACTTATAGGGATTAGTTTATCATACATAATGTTACTAACTTACATGCTAAGTTGTTTAGTACATAGCATGTGGTTAGTAAACACTTGTTAAATGAATTAACTTGGATGATACCAAATATGTAAACAAAATTTTGTTGTTACTACAGTGGAAAGGAAGAAGTTTTGGGAGAAAGTATCACTTACTTTATGCTACTCAAGTGTGTGTGCATCCCTGTAATAATGGTAGGCTTCTCCGTGCCCTGTGGTTGATACGTTACATTTCCAACTTCCTTGAGCTCACGCTGTTGTAGGGAAGTACAGCAGGCACTGGGCTCCTTCCATGGTGAGTGGAGGATACACCAGACTTAGGGTCTCTTGGACAGAAAGACCCTAGCGTGCAGGGACAGAGGCCATGGGGTATGCACAGAAGCAACAAATGGTACCCTTGTCCTATGAGTGGACAGTGGGTTCCTGTCAGGATGAGGAGTATCCATGAAATCATGGAGCCACAAGGACACTGGGTAGAAGGGATATATACATGTGTAGGTCTGTACATTGGTACATAGATTCACTCTTGTTAACATAGGGTACGAATGGGCCACTCAGACCTTATAGCTTACCACAGCTGTGTCTGAAAACTGTAACTTCGCAGGAGTGATTAGAAAAGTAGTTTTGAGGCACAAAACCACTGTGTTGTCATAATCTACACAGTATCTAAACCTAAGAATGACTATGTAGAAATTACTTAGTTGCTATTTTCAATTTCATCATCTCTGCAATGGGGAGAAAAACATCCTTTTATTCAATTATTTGCTCATTACCCCTTTTGCCAGCCATTCTTTTTGAAATACCTATGATGCACCAAACACCCACATTTCAGGGTGCTATAAAGAGAAGAGAAAATACTTCAGGGTCCAGCATTTGGCACCGTGATGGCTGTTGTTTCTGGTTTGTTCTACCTCCAAGGACTCTGGCCTGACTTTTAAATTAATGTTAATATGCAAATCCTGTATCACACCTCACCACCCACTGTAGCTCTCAGTCAAGACTGGCCTCACTAACCTTGCCAGTGATTCCTCAGAGATCATAAACTTCAGGGCTTTCATCCATGTGAACATTCAGACCAGAATGTTAAAAACCAGTTTTTAAATACTTATTTTTTTTTGTTGTTGAGGATTGGCCACTTGCTTTTGATAACATTTTTTATTCTCCAAGTGTATGGCTGTGTTCTATACCCAAAACTGTTCCTGGAAATGAATATAGGCTTAGATTTATTTTCAGTGATTCAGAAACTATAAAGCAAACCCAAAAGTTAATTGCTAGGAAAGGAAGGATGCACACAAGTTTGTGTGACCCTCTGCAACCTTCTTTTAAAAACAAGTTTACTCCTCTTTACTTCCCAACTAGGGAAGAAACCAGCGATAATGTCCTTTTCCATTTTAAATCTCTTCTGTGCATACCCATTTTTACTGCTAATTGCTCACCGGATAAGAATAGTTCTTTCAGAGAGGCTTTTTATCTCCTTGTTTCATAAGCTAGTCTCTTTGTTTTGAAGAGCAGAAGGTGTGAGGGAGGGTTTGCTGCTGAGAAATGGGTTGCTGGGAAAACTGGGCTCCAAATAAACAAAGCATCCTTGATGGTTTTGTTGTAAATAAGGCCAGGAAGTGAAAACGGAGGCTAACCTCATTTTCCTCTCCCCCTGCAAATTGCCACCACTCACAACCCCAGAATGGCTACACGCCTTTGCACCAGGCTGCCCAGCAGGGCCATACACACATCATCAACGTTCTGCTGCAACACGGAGCCAAGCCCAACGCCACCACCGCGGTAAGCTGGGCATACGCGCCCTGCCCCTTCCTGTGCTCCGACCTTCCTCTTCTCTGGCCTAAGTGTCCACATGTCTGAGCTCCTATTGCAACTTAAATAAGCTTCTGGACTCTGGAAAGCCCCTGATTTCTAGAAAAACCTTCCCAGAAATCAGCATGACTTCCCAAGAGCGACTGCCCTAGGGAGGGACACCAGTTGGCCATGCTTGGTTGGCCGTGCTCCTTTGGCTCTCTGGAGAGCCAAGCCCTGGGCTCCGCAGCTGAAATGTACTCTGCCTGCAGCTGGTGCTCAGATGTGAGAAGTCCTGCCCTCCCTCCCTGCTTTCTTAAGGGAGCAGCATTTCTGAACTGCTAGCTCAGAAGAAGCTCCTAGGGATGTGGAGCAATTGAAATGTAAACTAAGCGGAGCAGTTAAACAAACTAGGATCCCAGAGGCCCGCATCAGCGGCCTGAATTGCTGAGCTCCCACACAGCTAGAGCTAAATATGTCACTGTGTTCCCAGGGGTAACCTGCGGCAGATGCCTGACCTCGGGTAGGAGTAAGTGTACCTGGTGCTCCCGAGAGTCTTTGGAGGCATCGTCTTCAATTCGGTACATGCTTTCCTAATCTCAGGACTTCACAGATGTTTGACAACCTTAGGGTTAAAGCATCAAGTGCTTATTAAAAAGAGCAAGCAGACTCAAGCTTGTTGTGTTACCATGGTGACCTGGGCTATAGTCTAAAGAAGTTACAAAGACAGATTTAGATGTAATGGTAAAAACTAGTGATTTTCCTAAGCCGTGCCTGTTTTGGAAGGAAATGCTGGCTCATGAAGAGCTGCGGGTGATCTCATTGGCCCACATCACCATCCTCCCTCTCCCTCCTCACTCTCCTCTCTTTCACTCTCCCTTCAGAATGGTAACACTGCCTTGGCCATCGCGAAGCGGCTGGGCTACATCTCCGTGGTCGACACGCTGAAGGTCGTGACCGAAGAGGTCACCACCACCACCACGGTGAGTACAAGGAACAAGTCAGCTGTGGTGGTTTTCCAGCCACAAACTTGGTCACTCTCAGTGTTTAGAGCACTTTGTGTGGCACTTCTTTTGCTAAATATGTTGTAGAATATATACAGAAGTATGCAGAGCTAAATGCTTTACACAAGGAAAACAGGGCTGGGGCTTTTTTCAGTCAACATGGTTTTATAAAATGTGTGCATACAGTATTACAAGATTGAGCACCTTTTCCCATGCCTTTTTCCCCTGCTCTTCTTTCCTCTCCCTCCAGTATGTGACACCCTGACTAATGGAAGCACCCTCCCACCCCGCACCAAACCCCTTGATCCTAGCCAGCTCGGCCACCTCTGTGCGACCTGCAGCTCTGGCCCCAGGCTGCAAACACTGGGTGGAGCCACTGCTACAGAGGTCAACTCATTCAGCCTCACTTGTCTTCTTAGTTCGATTATTTTTTATTTACAAAGAAAGTTGCCCATGCTTACTTTATAAACTGCCTGCATCATGAAGACTATGTTTAAATTTCCCTGTTTGTTTTCACTGTCTCAGTACAATGAGTCCTCAGGACAGAACAGTGTTGCCTGTTGACCTTAGCCAGAGAAACTCGGGAAGGAAAGAAGAGCCACACGAGATCTGGGATTCCCATGCTCCTTCCCCATGTGGCCTGAGCAAAGCTGCCTGGAGGCTCCCAGCAGAAACTGGAAAGGCCACAACATTTGCATTTGTTTGCGTATTAACTCTTTAAGCAAGGACTCTAAGGACAACTCTATCTTTGTAAAGTATCAAATTAGGACTCAGGAAAGCAAGAGTTCTCTAGAGACGATAAAAGCATAAATAAATAAAGAATTTGGAAGAGGCTTCTAGTAAATACCCCAGGCTACAGCAGTGCACAAAGAGTTTGGGAGCACTTGGTTCTTTTGATGGATGGGAGAGGGAGAAGAGAATTATGTTCTCTCTGCTGACTGCAGGTTCCCATTGCTATCCACCAAAGTATATGGAATAGAGTTGGTTTAACACACAGTTTTAAATGGAGTGGACTATGATTTATTAATGAACTGCAAGGTACGAGCTGAACTGAGATGGGACAGAATAGCATTGTTTGCTTTCTCAAGTGGTATCTTAATATTTTTAGCCAGCACACCAGCGTATTTTTAATGATTGAAAGCATAGCTTTAATAAATTATACATAAGAAAAAGTCTTGTCACTGCCTAGCACCATATTTGTGAGTCATTATATATAGCTGAATCTTTTATGTTAAAGTTCTATTTTATTTAATTTTGTAAAGTGACACATAAAAGTTGTCCATATTTATTAGGATGCCTTGTGTTGTTTAGATACCCATATCCACTGTATGATGTTCAATTCAGGGTACACATGTCTTGCCCCTCAAACATCTGGCATTTTTATGTGGTGAAGGCATCCAAAATTCTTTCTGTATGACTTAATCTTCACTGCTTTGTCTTCCTATATGATTTATTACAGGAGGAAGATGTTCATTTTCAGGATCTATACACATATACCACTTTATTTGGCACCTTTAGAACAGTGTGTACATCACAGATAAATGAAATCTGTGACAAGATTGGCTAAACATATCTGTTGTTAGAAATCTTTTTTTTGGTCATCTTTATTACTTTTGCCACTCTGGGAATCATGTGTGTATATTTTTGACAGCGTGCCACTAGATGGCAAGCATGTGTCTCTTTTGCTGTCTTGGATTTGCCTATTTTCTATTAATTTATTCCTTCTTTATTAATTGGATATAAAATATGTGCTGGGCTGTATGCTATGTGCTGAAGGGTCATCAGAGGTTAAGGCATGACTTACAAACTAGCCAGAGAGGAGAATGAAATTTATACTTTGCAAGGATATAATTCTTCCTTTACGTCAACACTATAGAATTTACATATTCAGAGAGAGCTCAGGTTTACAACTATTACTTGGAGCATAAAGCTTTAAGAATAAAGATCTGTATTTTAAGAGGTGCAATTAGCTTTCTTGAGTTTGTCTCTAAATATTCTAATTACTGTCTCTAAGCAAGCTCTCAGATATGTATAAAGGGGTCGTCTCTCCAGATGTCTCTAGGGAGATAGGACAGAGTTTTTGCACTCTAGGAGTTTTATTCTATTTATTTTCCTGATAACTATTATTCTCTACACTCCCTTTAAGTTTTAAGGTAAGCAAACAAATATAAAACACAACAGCATTTCATCTGAAATAAGGAGTCATTTTTGGACAAGTCTCTCCTTTATCCAGGTGGGCACATTTAGTAGTCCCATAGTTTGATTTTTTTTTTTAACCTTTAGAGTTTCTGAATTGGCTTTGCATAGAATTGCAAGTTTAATTATTTTCTGAAATGAAAGTTGAGGATAAGGACTGGAAATACGAATTTGGTGTCTGTTATGGGAATCTTCTTGCATCATACTTTCTTTCTTTAGGAAAAGATTTTCAATAACTTTCTCCACATAAATTCTTTCTCACATGAAATGAAAATAATAAATATCATTTAGTATTAAGAATATTCTGGCCTTGGAGGGCTCATCTAGGATTGAAATTTAAGTTGCTGGATTCCAAAGCACAGGTTCCTAACCACTGTCACACAGCTCATCTTGGTTGTGCTCAATAGTATCTCCATAAGAGTTCTGTGAAAGAACTATTTTTACTTAGTTTTCAACAAAAATCTCCAGAAAAATGGTGCCTCTTACTGGCTTTTGGGGGAGCATCATATTCAATCAATTTTCTGAAGTCTACAGATTCACTAAAATTAGCTTGGAACTATTGACTCATGAAAGCAAATAGCAGCCTGGTGTGGTGGCTTATGCCTGTAATCCCAGCACTGGGGAGGCTGAGACAGGAGGATCATTGTGAGTTCGAGACCAACCTGGGCTACAAAGTGAGCTCAAGGCCAGCCTCAATGGCATAGCGAGACCCTGTCTCAAAAACACAAGGGCTGGGGATTTAGTTCAGTGGCCTAAGTGCCTGGCAAGCGCGAGGTCATGAGTTCAATCACTGGTGCCACACACAAAAAAGCAAATAGCATGAGACAACTTAATAATTAGGTAAAATTAATAAAATTAAAGTCGATGTTAATATGGTAAAGCGTAGTGGTTGAGTTAGACCCACACAGGTAATGTGCTGTTTTCACATCCACTGGGTTTATGTGGTGTCCTTGTGGAGCAGCCTTGTGAGTTCTGCAGATCCAAGAAAGGTCCCTTTGCTTTTTTCTTTCCAGAGCTCTTTACCCCAAAGTATGAATAAGCCACTGTGCAGCCAGCAGAGTGAGGCAGCAGTTTGTGAGGGAACCAGTGTTGCTACAGGCATCTCTCAGACAGTTTAGAATGCGGTTTATTTCCTTACCTTTGCTCTGAGAGGTGCAGCAGGGAAGCTGAGACAGTTTGCCATCTCCTGAGAACACAGTCACACTGTGTTTGCCAGAACAGACATCGGATGGTAGGGACCCATTTCTGGCCAATCTACTGAGGCAGTTCGCAAAACTACTAGAGATGACTCATCCTCTACTTATGGAGTAGCCATCGTCAATTATTTTCATTATTTGTATGCAGTTATTATGTTTTATGTTGCATATAATCATTAGTAAATGCAGTATAAATGACCTAATAAATTACTAAAATATGTTGATTGATATAAATGATATTATTATTTAAATATGGGGAAATTTATTACACGCAACTAAGAAAGTATAGTCTAAGTCCTAAATCTTATTTGATAGTGTGTCCGTTACAAAAGGAACCATAAAAACAGCAATGCAATAAATTAATGTCATCTGACCCTTTTTGAGCCATCATTTCTGTAAATATAGTATAGGTCCCAACTAGATAGCTACATTGTTATTCTTACACAAACCCCATCAATAATACATATAGTACTATAATGTGCATGTATGAAGATCGTATCTGAATCTATATAGTATTTGTCCATCCTATGTGCTTTCTTAATGTTTATGTTTCAATAATCAAGTTTCCCAAGGATACTTTGTTTAAAAAGAAAATATGCATATTTGTCTTATTACATTATTCATAAGTGGGAAGATTTGTGACTCATTAAACAAATAATTTACTGATAGTCTCTAAAGGTCAACCGCAGTACCTCTGCCAACGCCTACTGTGTACTGGGCTGCTATCAAAGGACAGAAGAATATCCATGACCAAGATGACCTCTCTGTGCCACTTTTCACTTTGCTTATAATAATTTTGATAGCCTTTAATGACCAAACTAAAGCAAGTCAGTTATTTCCCATCTTGCAAATTCAACACTCTGTGTGTGTGCGCAGCTCCATCGTAAGCATCTGAGGACAGACACCAGCACTGCCCGGCGGTGCTTAGGAAGGGTCTGCAACAGTGATTTTCAGTGCAGCAGCTTCCTCTTGGGGAAATATTTACTGTGAAGGGCAAGCGCTCTAGAACATTTGTGCAAGAAAGTGGACTTCCCGTGTAATCTAAGACACGTGTGCACATTTCTGAGTCATTTTGTGTGTCTTTAGATATTCATTTATAAAGGTTCCAAAAAGTTTATCAAGATGTCATAGTAGGACTGGCTCCATCTTATATTTTAAATTAAAATCATTTTCTACCACTTGTACAGGAAGATGAATCTCAAATTGTGTTGTATAAGAGACCCACCAAGGAATTTAAAAGTGACATTCATGTCAGGTGCGGTGATGCATATCTGTGATCCCAGCACTTGGAGGCTGAGGCAGGAGGAATGCCATGAGTTTGAGACCAGCCTGGGCTACATAGTGAGACCCTGTTGCAAAAAACAAAAATATCCATAGATGGACTCTGTCACTGGGGCTCATGATTCAACTGGTCTGTGTTAGGACCCCAGCAACAGTATTTTTAAACCTCCTTTAATAATTTTAGTATGCACCTAGAGTTGAGTACCATTAATTTAGAACATAAATTGTAATTTATTTGTGTTAAACATATAAACTAAAGTTTACAATATTAAAATATAATCAAATGATATATTTTAATAATATTTTTCTTTTTTAGTACTGGAAATTGAACCCAGGCCTTTACAATTAACTACATTCCTGGCCCATTACCCCTTTTTCATTTTTTATTTTGAGATGAGTTCTAAGTCACTAAATTGCCAAACTTGACTTGAACTGGCAGTCCTCCTGCCTCAGCCTCTTAGAATTCTGGGATTACAGATGTTGGCCATCACACCCACTTTATAATGGTCTTTTTAAAGTTTATTCATTCAATAAATATCCATTACCTAGTTTCTCTAGATCCTTAGATTGTCCAGTATTTAGTTTGCTTGCTGTGAATACAGCACTCTAAATTAACCCTCACAAGAGACGTGAAGGCAGGCTAAATTTGTTACCCTGGGCTTCCATTGTAACTTCAGCAGGATACCATAAAACTTTCTTTACTTCCTCATTTTCTTCATTTTTAACTAAGATTCCACCCAAAGAAAATGTTTAGTCATTTCGTGGATTTTAAATGCATTTTTTGCTTAATTTTATGTTGCCAGTGTTTAGTCCATATTTGAGGAGCACATACTGAGTTTCAGTTTTTTGTCTCAAATGACTCTTGCTTCTATGGTGGAGACAGATAGGCAAGGTGAGGCTTGGCGTGTGTGCTGCAGTAGTGCAAGCAGCAGCAGACAGAGGAGCTCACTGTGGGGAGGGAGTGGTCAAGGCAGTGTTTCTCCAGGGATGATGTAGCTAGTAAGAGGCGAGACAGGAAATGAAGTTAGAGAAAGAATATGTGGAACAACAGACACTGAGGTGCTTGAGAGCATGAGCAATGTGGGGGTAGCCTGGAGTGAGAGAGGAGACCCATGCCTGTCCCACTTTGCTGTGTCACGATGTCTCCTTTACTTAGTTTTGTGTTGAAGAAAATGGAAAGCCACCGAAAAGCATATGCAATATCCATTATCATCTAATTCTCTTAGCACTCACGTATTATATATGCATATATTCATAACTATGCTGTTTAATTTGATCAGTAGTTGAGTTTCCTTATAAATATTCTCAAAGTTCTATACTGCTTTGAAAAGAATTGGTTGAAGGGCCATGATAGCCTTCCAAGCAAGTCTCTAGTACCATGTAGCAAAGTTTAAATATATAAACCACTTCTTTATTGTACTTAGGTTCTTCAGTTGAAGAATTTAATC
>RJWT010055808.1:0-10104 GCA_004365215.1 Cuniculus paca
TTTGAACACCTGTATAGCTTGCAGTGTTCTGTTTTGAATGTTTGACTCTATTCTGTTTTCTTTTGCTTTGTTTTGTTCTGTTTTGTTTTGTTCTATTCTCTTTAAAATAAAAAAATAAAAATAAATAAATGAAAGCATAAGGCAAAGCCTAGAAGAAAATCAAAACTTCACATGCCTAAGATAATGACCAATCCCATCACGAGAAGGTGGAAGAAACACAATCTTGGAGAAAATACCATGCTAGGTATCAGTGTCATTGCTGGAGCCATTGCTGAGTCAAACAGGGACCCACCCTTATTTTACCGCAAGTAGAAGAATTGTGTCATTTGGCCAACACCTATACGTGATCACTGCCTAATCATTAGACCCCATTCCAGTGTTGGCATTTGCCCCAATCATGTCCTTTGGAGCCATGAATCCTGTCCAGAACCACATGCAGCTTTAGTCATAGAGTTTTTTAATCTCTTTGAATTTAGAATAGTTCCTCCATGCCTTCTTAAAGATTACAGAGCAGTTCTTTGTAGAATATTCCTCAGTTTGAGGTTATCTGATGTTTCTTCACGATTTGATTTGGGTTAGGGATCTTCAGCAGAAACAAGACAGACATGAAAATTGTGCTCTTGTTGCATTCCACCTGGTGCCATGCCGTTTCTACTGTCCCATTACTGGAGAGAGCAACTTTTATCAGTTAATCAGCAAGGTAGTTTCTGCAAATTTTCCCACTGTAATGCTATTCTTTTTATTTTTTCAAAGAATTCCTAACTTAAGGGGAGGTATTTGGAAACTATGTAATTTTCCTGTTCCTCATTAAACTTTCTGTTTATTTATTTATTTAGATCACCAGGGTTCATAGGTTCCTCTTTTATTCAATGAGTTTTAAGCAAATTTCATCATAATTTATTTTGATGCCAAGCTGTCCCTTATTTGGCTAATGCCAACCCCTTTTCAGTGGCTTCCTGCTTCTTTTTGACATGTCCTGTCATCCTCCAGGTGTTTTTTTTTTTCTTTAGCACAAAATATACTCCAGTCTCATTATGTATCCTTTTGGTGCCAGATCTAGAATCAACTATCGCTTCAAAGGGCCCTAATTTGGGTGTGTGTGTGGAAGATATTGTTTATGAGGCAAAGGATGGGTATAGCCAGGCATGGTGTTACACACCTGTAATCCCAACACTCCAGGAAGCTGAGGCGGGAGGTTCACAAATTCGAGCTCAGCCTGGGCAATTCAGCAAGCTCCTGTCTCAAAAATAAAAATAAAGAAAGAATAAAAAGGGCAGGGGATGTAGCTCAGTGCAAAATGCAATACCTGAGTTCAATTCCTAGTACCTCAAAGGAAATCTGGGCATGAAGTGTGCTCATTGTTATTGGACTACTGGTGTCTTGGTTACTTTTTTCTCATTGTTGAGACAAAATACCTGACACCCAAAATGAAGTAAGGAGAGGTTTATTTCTTACAGTTTTGGGGGTTTTAGTCCATACTTAGCTGGCTCCAAGGCAGGGTGGTATGGCTGAGGGGCAGACATTCATGGCAGCTGCAAGCGGCAAGAGCGAACCACACAAAAGAGAAAAACATGTCTCCTTTCCAACCTTACATTGTCTGTTGGCTCCACCCCTGGGCAGGTGCAGGACTCACACTGCCAATCCCAGTACTAGACAAGGAGTCAATCACAAACGCTAGATTCAGCCGCTTCCATCACTACATGAGGCTTGTGGGGGGCCATCTATATACAAACCATAACTACTGGTATTCCCACATCTTCCCATTTGGACCTAGCTAGAGAATATTTGTGGGCATGGGCATGCATGTGCATGTGCATGCACACACACACACACAACTTATATTTTATTTATTCCTACATTTATCTATCTACTTATCTATCTTTAAAACCATGATTCTACTCTCTATCTCCAATTCTAATATAAAACCACAGAATTCATTCTAGTTTTCTCCTTTTCTGTATTTGCAACCTTGTTTTGTGACAGTGAGCAATCTGACAATGCAGGGCCCTTTTAGGTGGAGGAGGGAGTGTTAAGAAAGCCCTATGAGAAGGTGACATTTGAGCCGAGACTTGAAGGAAGTGACAGAGCATCCACCATGCAGCTTCTGGGACAAGGGTTCTAGGCAGAACCCGGCCACGATTGCAGTGGCCCTGGCAGAAGCACATAGCTGTGTGGGAGGAGCAGCAAGAGTCCTCTGGCTGAGCCTGCAGGAAGATGATGGCAGCCAGGTAAAGGGAGATAGTGGAGGTAGTGCTTTCTAGATCACTTTAGGACTTTGGCTTTTATACTATCTAAAATTGGAAGCCATCGGAGCATCTCGAACACAGGAGAGATACTGCATTGGAAATGAATGGTCCAACTGCAAATGTGGAAGCAAGAAGATGAGCAGCAGGAACCCAGGTAAATGAAGATGAATGGGGAGGTGGTGCGGAGTGCTCAGATTCAGGCACCAGGGTGTGGTGGTAGCCAACAAGGTGTAGCCTGTGGAATATATGAAACAGGTAGTGGCACGTGGTGCTAGAAAAGTATCTATAAAAGTAGGCAGGAAAATAAATACAGCAAAAATGTATGCACAATGTGTGGCATAGTAAACCATATTCACTACTACTGTCTGCCAATGGGTGAATGAAGATGAAAACTTTCCTTATTCCATCCCCCAATTCCTGTTTAGTGCCCTGGAACATTTCGCCTCACATAGAGCTACTCCTTGTCAACCTGAGCTCCCTTATGATCTCCATTCTACTCAATGAGTCAAAACTGGCACTTCCCCTGAGCCCTGTCCTCCACAGGGTGTGGGTCAGCATCTGATAAGCTAATTAACAATTAAGTGTTGATTTCTTGCAAGGTGCTTACTCCTCCCAGAAGGATTCACATTTTTTAAAAGGTGGAAACTATTTTCTTACTTCTTGGCATGTGGTGGAGTCTCTGGCAGTAAGGCAGGGTGATGAAGGAGGTCATTTTGTTCTGGAAAGTGCTCAAATGACACCTTACAGAGGTTTGGTCCTCTGCAAAGGTGCCCAGCCCAGGACCAGGCTGCATTTCTCGCTCCCTGCCTTGAACAACAATCACGGGCATTTACTGCCTCTGTTCCCCAGCAGAACCTGACCTCTGTGTGGTCCAGAGCAAGACTTGGGGTAGCTGCCCTCCCTTTTTGTGAGCTCCTGTCTGTGAGATGGCTCAGCAGAGCAGCTGTCACTCTGCGATCAGACTCAACCTACTTCTAGCCACAGCTCTGGGAGCCTAAGATTGTGTACAGAGCTGGTCTCTGTGTAAGACTGGTTTTAGAAGCAAGGCCACGAAACCACGATGAGATACTGTAATGGCTTTAGTGAAAAAGACAGATGATAACAAGTGTTGAGAAGGATGTGGAGAAATTCAAACTCTCTTACATTGCTGGTAGAAATGGAAAAATGGTTTTTGGAGGCACTTGGAATTGAACCCAGGAGCTGTGCACACTAGGCAAGCCCTCTACCACTGAGTTACCTTTCCATCTTCCTTTTCTTTGGTAGAATGGGGGATTGAACTGACAGCCTTCAAACCTAGATACACAGGGACCCCAAGAGGGTTCTCTCCCTTGTATTTTTTACTTTGGCACAAGGTATCAGAGGTCGTTAAATTGCACAGGCTGAACTTGAGTTTGCAATCCTCTTGCTTCAGCCTCCCAAGTAGCTGGGATTACAAGCATGTGCTACTGCACTCAAATGGTACAATCCCCTTTGAAAACTGCTTAACAGCTCTTAAAAGATTAAATATAGAGTTAGTATGTTACCCCAAAATCCCAGTCCTAGGTATATATGCAAGAGAAATTAAACATATGTCTGTAAGCATCCCCACAAAAACTTGTAACAAATATTTGTGGGAGCATTTGTCATGGTAGTCAAAAATGTAGATCCATCTCACATATTCATTAACTGATTAATGGATAAGTAAAATGTAATATACCTTTCCAATGGAATATTAACTGGTAATAAAAATGAGTGAAGTATTGATACATGGTACAGCATAAATGAACCTAAAATATTATGCTAGGTAAAAGAAACCATACATGAAGACTGATATATGGTGTGATTTCATTTATAGAAATATTCAGAACAGATAAATCCATAGAGATGGAATGTGGATTACTAGTTGCTAGGGGATGGGAAAAAATAGGGAGTAATTGCAAGTGAGTATAGGGTTTCTTTTAAGGGTGATGAGAATGTTTAGGGTGCATACTTTGTGAATATGCTAAAAGTTATATATACTTTGAATGGATATATGGTATATGAATCATATCTCAACGAAATAGTTGCATTTTAAAAAATTAAAGCCAGAAAGGAGGAAGGGAGGAAGAAAGGAAGGAAAGAAGAAGAAGGAAGAAAGGAAGAAAAAGGAAGCAAGGATAAAAGGAAGAAATGAAGGGAGGAAGGGAAAGAAACAAAAGGAAGGAAGAAAAGGAAACCAAGAAGGAAGGAAGGGAAGAGGGAGGGAAAGAGGGAAGGAAGGTGAAATTTGGCTAGGCACAGTGATGAACTGGAATTACCTAGGTCCCCGGGGACTGGTCTTACCTTCTTAGAAAGTAGTTAGATGGAGGAAGAGGAGAGGGGAGAAAGGACTTGTTTACTTCCCGCAGGGAATTACGTGAAGAATTTGCCTAGGATATAGGGGAAAAATGAAGATGTTAAAAAAAAATTAACCCAAAGTTGGAAATAAGCCAAGAAGAGGACTGCATGTCTCTTCAGTGAATGTTAGAGCATTGTCCAGCAGACCACCTTGGACTGCTTTATAATCTAGGAGATGTCCTTTATTTGATTTGAACTTGACTCTGCACTGGTACCGAGATTCTACTGAAGGTATTGTAGAACTTTGTTCAGTTGGGATGCAGGTGGTTTTTACATGGTAGAAAACAACCTCAAAGGTCAGTACTATTGTCCTATGTGCTGTTAGTTTTGTCCCTAACCTAGCTTGGTGGGTGCATGCTCATTCAAATGAGTAAGGATTTAAATGTTAAGATTTCACTTTTACAAGGAATAAGAGTCATTCACTGTACTTCAGAAATAGTCCTGAAAAGTGATGGCCTGAACCAAAATAGACTCCAGAACTTGAGCTGTAGGGAAAACCTCCACCCTGTGGATAAAAAAAAAATAGGGAGGAATTCGCAAAGAACTCTGGGTGCTTAAAGCAAGAGGAGATATTGCAATGTTGCCTTATAATAATTTTATGCAAACGTGTAGAGGAAATAGGAAAAGGAGAACAAAACCAAAAACACCTCAAAAACCCAAAGTGATTTTTCCTATTCTCAACTCTTACTCAATACTACTGACACTGGATTTGTGGTGTTTTTCCCACATACGAAAAGCAATTGTTCAGCCGATTCTCTAGTAACCACCAGGTAGATATCCTCCAATTTAGTTCAGTTCTGGCACTACTACCTAAAGACAAGGACAGATCCCAAAGTCTGAGGACTCAGGCCCACGAGACTATCCCTACTTCGGATGCCAGGTGTGAGTACGAGTTTTAGCCTATGCTTCTGACCAACTGGCTATGTAAAATGAGGTTCATTTGGCTCCTCCTTGGGGCTTGATAACTTGTGAGAGTAGCTTGCAAAATTTGAGGAAACACTTATACTTACTTGTTTATTGTAAAGGCCGCAACAAAGATCACAGATAACATCCAGATGAAGAGATGCACAGGCCAGAAGAAGGAGAGGAGGGTTGTGGAGTTACCAAGGTTCTCAGGGTGCACTGCTGTCCTGGAATTTCCATTCATCCTATTACTTGGAGTTCAACCCTTTTGGGGTTTTAGAAAGTCTTCACAAAGCAGACATGGTTGATTAAATCATTAGCCATTGGTTTCTCAGCCAACCCTGCTGTCTCTATTGTCACTCTAGAGATTCTAAGGACTTTAGGAGCTATGTGTTAGGAAATGAAGCTGAAGACAAAATATACATGCTATGGTTTGTATGCCCCATAATAAAATTAAATTAAAATTTAACTCCTCAATGTGGATAGTACCAAAGTTGAACAATCCTTCTTTATAGTAATAAAAAAGCAGAACCCATTCTAAGATTACAAGTATGTAAAGACAGAGTCAAGGGTGTGCTGAAAGCTATGCTACTCTGTCTGCACGCACCCAACCCTGTTCCCCGTCCTCGGTGCACCCTCTTTCTGTCAACTTTTTTCTCTGGAAGATAAAGAATGGTTCCTCTGGTATAGGATTCCTGTCCCTACCATGGAACACTGTATAGCTATAATAATGAATGAGGAAGATCTATATATGCTTCCATTGAAATACGTCTAGAATATATTAAATGAAAGAAGCAAATTGCTCAACAATATGGATAGCATGATCCATTTCTGTAAAAGTAAAATTACACAAAGTGATATGAACATTTACTTATGTGCATAATGAGGCATCACCACAGTAATTATATCAGGGGAAAAATTGAAAACACGGCACTTTTAGTTAAAATAATAGATTGAGTAAATGGTCCCATCCTAAAGCCCAATCAAAGTCAGAGTAAATGAACCAAAAAGCTATGAACCAACAAAATAAACAAAAAGATCCAGACAGGGGATAATAGCAAGAGATGTTAATAGATTTTTGGAAGGCAGAAAGCAGCTGAGTTGGAGATGTCGATGCCTCAGACAGAGATGCCACCAAGAGCTGGCTCCTTGCTAGCCTGTAGTCTGTGTGAAGAGGAAACTACTTTCCTTCCTTCAGGTGTGTAACTTCCTCAGGGTGGGAAATGGACAAATATGTCCCCTCCTACTGCATCTGCTAGGCAGGTGTCATAATAAATGGTCAAGGTGGTAATTTTTGTCAGGCTAATGGCACCTCAAACATACAGTTCCACTGTGCACTGTCCAGCCTGCCTACCTGTATATGGAGCCACCCAACAAATGGGAACATTCACGGACTACAGCCCCACAGTGTCAGCAACTGAAGCAGAATGATGTGTTGGAGGTGGAGTAGGGTGGCAAAAAAAAGCGTGACCAGGAACCTGCATAAGAAGCAATGAGGCCACTGTAGAGATTTTACTTTCCAAAGATGACCAATGTAATATTTCCTGATGCACATGCTATTCCTTGAAATGACTGTGACCTACCCTTTTTGGGAGATGGAGTGTATGATCCCTTTCTTGGAATTGAGGTAGGCTCAATTCGGATACTCACTTGTAACAACAGAAGGCAGTGGAAGTGATCTGCTGTTAATTTCCAACCTTGGAACTGTTGGGATGCCCCAACGAGAGCAGTTTGACTTCTCTGAGACCACATGATGTAAGGAAGCTCAGAGTAGCCCGTGTGGATAAACCACAGGAGAAGCCTTGAGATCTGAGGTCTCGGGTGCAGGCTGACCTTCATGATTAGTTAACACTCCCTGGGCAATTTAGTATGCAGTTACAGTTAAAAATGGCAGGAAAAACTACTTCTATGGTCCTAGTAATGTAAACAGGGAATACTGATTTAGCTGGAAAATTGTTTTGTAATTTTAGGGTAAGAACGGAGAGAGAAGGCATGTGGGAAAGGTCGGTGAGTGTGAAGGTTTAAGTCCACTTCTAATACAATGTAAAGGCAATCGATCATGTCTATGGTTGATAAATCAAGAACTGCATATAAACCAGGTACAGTGGCACACCCCTGTAATTCCAACCCCCTGGGTGGCTGAGGCAGAAGGATTGCAAATTTAAGGCCAGCCAAGTAACTTAGCAAGACTTTGTCTCAAAATAAAATGAAAAAGGACTGGGGATGTAGTTTAGTGGTAGCATGCTTGCCTAGCATGTATGAGCCCTGGGTTCCATCACTAGTAAAGAAAAAAAAATTGCATATAAGCATCTTATTCAGAAATAGGGAGGTATGCACAAGAAGAAACAGCCAAAAGACTAGCGAGTCATTTTCTTAGAGAAGTAGGATGAAAAATGTGTGTGTGTGCTTCTGTATGTGCCTTTACTAAGAATTACATTATTTGACATAATACGGTGAACACGCATACATTTGATCACAGTTGAAAATAACTCTTATAAGGGACAAAAGAAAAATTAAAAATGACTTAAATATCCATTGATAGGGAGGAGAAGGTTAAATAATTTTCAATACATTTATCTCAGACAATACTGGGTTGTGCTTAGAATGAGGTATCCGGGTTGTCCACCAAGGGGACATTGTTGAAACTCAGGATGACTGTGACCAGCAAATAATAGACGCCAGTGTCAGTATTTATATAAAACACAGACACACTAAGTAGAGCTGTGTACTTCCTATGGAAATAAACATGCACGAGTGAAAACAGAAAAACGGAGGAAGAGCTAACAGGCATCACCAACAGGGTATGGTGAGAGTGAATTCAGATCCAATAAGGTCGAAGCAGATTTTATTCTGTTGTGCATTGTTTCCCCCAAACTAGATAAATTTCTGTATTACTTGTGTTATTTATTTTATTTTTAGTATTAGGGATCGAACCCAGGACTTTGTGCTTGCTAGGCAAGTACTCTACTGCTAGCCACATTCCCCAATTCCTCTCATAAAATTAAATTTTACTTTTAAAAATCCGATCTGCATTAGACAAAATCTGGAACATGCCATACCAAGCTATTAAAAATGGTTTCCTTTGATGTGGGAACTGGAATGAAATCTTTTTTCTGTTTTACTCTAGTTATCCAGTAATAACTGTCTCTGTTTTACAAAGACTGTGATGTCAAAGAGACTTCTGACTAGGATGGTGTTTGGGAGTCTTGGCAGTTCTGGCCTGGCATGCGCCTCCCACTTTTGATTCAGGAAGAGGGCGGAGGGTGAAGGTTCCGGCTTGGCAAGGCCAAGGGCAGGCCCCAGCTCCAGGGGCATCTGGTAGAACCAGCTGTGACGTACAAAGGGCTTGTTGACAGGGTGACTCATGTATAGGAGGGTGGAGATGACTCTCCGCTGCTTCCCCATTTAGGCGCTTACGGAGTTGGAGTCCACAGAGCGCCCTGTCTCAGTAAGGCTAAAGGAAGAGTTCTTTCCAAACTCGTGGAAACGAGGGGTTGCATTAATCTGGGCTGCGCAGAGCTCTCTTGGAGCCAGCTGTGGAAGTCATGCAAGGTTCATTGATTAGAGCAAAGCCTAAGAGGAAGGGAAGGGAGCTAGGGAAGAAGATCCCTGAGCTTGTGTGTATAGAGGTTGGGGAGGGGTATAAAAATTTTTAATTATCACTGGGGCTTCCTTAGTCACCTTTTATTTTCAAAGAACTCCTAATTCTAGTCATTTTATATTTGATCCTTGGGACAATTTGTGAAGTAGATGGAACTGGCATAAATATCCTCATTTTCCAGATGGAAAGACTGAGGCCCACAGAGTTCAGAGCAAAATTAGAAGCTGAGTCCAGTGCCCTCCAAGCCCTGTCTGATCTCTTTTTTTTTTTTACCAGCCAGAGGGCCCACCTCCCCCTTGAGAAACAATTAGAGAGATGCCAGCTTTCCCAAGGCAGCAGTCTCTGTCCTTAGGATCTAACATCTGGTATTAACTTTGCAGCTGGTGACAGACTGGTAGCAGCAGCGGGACCCGTGGCTCTCACCGGGCTCTCAGTCTCTCAGCTGGTCGCTCCTGTGAATCACGGCTCAGTAATCCTCCCAGCACTGATGCAGCACAGTGCTGTGCTGGGCACTACAAGGAGCGCTACGTATGTGAGCTTATTCCAGTCTCAGGAAGCCTCTAGTGCCTGAGATCTGATTATCACCTGTGGCCAAGTTGACCATTCAGGCAATTTTGCAACCTGTTTTTACATTTCCTAATTCTGTCTTTTAACAGCCACATCAGTTACCCAGATCTTTCTGGGTTCCCGTCTGACTCTGTTCATTCAGCACATACTCATTAAGCACTTGGTCTGTGCTGGTCAATCCTAGGCTCAGGGATACAACAGAGGACAAAGCAGATGACACCCCTGCCTCTAGGAGCTTACCAATTCCTGTGGATTGGGAACAGAAAGATCCTAAATACGTGTTTTCTTCTGGGTGTTTTTGTTTTGGTATTGGTGATTGAATCCAGGGCTTTTGCACTGAGCTACATTTCCAGTCTTTTTAAATTTTTTAAAATTTTGAGACAGGATCTTGATAAGTTACTAAATTGTTCAGGCTGGACTCAAACTTTCAAT
>RJWT010055809.1:0-10108 GCA_004365215.1 Cuniculus paca
CCAGTCCATTGTTTATTTCCAAACAAGGTCTCACTAACTTTCCCAGGCTGGTCTTGAATTTGTGATCCTCCTGCCTCAGGTAACCAGAGTACTAAGATTACAGGCTTCCACCACCACAACCAACTGAAGTACACATTTTATTTATATCTGCATGTATTTGTAGTATATATACAAATAAATATGAATCTAGGACCTTCACATTAAACTGCATCCCCAGCTCTTATTTTTTATTTTGGGATTATCTCTAAGTTGTTAAATTGTTCACTTGTGGACCTTCTGTCTCAGCTTCCCAGAATGATGGAATTACAGGTGTGTGCCATCTGAAAAACACACTTTAGCATGGGTTTGGGTCATATAAAGTGGCACGTGCCCCTATCCCCAGCAATTCGGGAGGTTAAGATAGGAAGATCACAAGTCCAAGGCCAACTGGAGCAGTCTGGAAAGACCCTGTCTCAAAATTTTAAAAGATTAAAATGATAGAACTAAGAATGTAGCTCAGCACTCTCTGGGTTCAATCTCTAATACAAAAGAAAAGTGGGTTTTGTTATATGAATAATATATAAAAATGGTCATAAAGATAAACTAGAAGTCTATACTGCATAGACGTACATAAAGACAAATTTACAGTTTTCATGAAAGATTTTAATATTCCTATTTTAATAACTGATAGAACAAGATGATAGGAGACCAGTAAAGATACAGAAGGCTCATACAACACTTGTCAATCAACTTGGAGGAACCAACAGTAAGTTCTACACACCAGTAGCACACGTTTTTCCAGTGCATAAAGAATGCTTAAAGGGACAGGCCATATTCTGAGCCACAAAACAAACCTCAACATATTAGAAAGGATTCAGGACATAAAGTATATTCTCTGACCACACTGGAGTTAAATAAGAAATCAACAACAAAAAGTTCTCTGAAAAATTCCCAAATATTAGTAAATTTAAAATATACCTCTAAACAGCCTAAAAGCCATAGAAGAAATCAAAAGAAAGATTAGAAAGTATTTTGATTTGAATAAAAATGGAAATACATCAAAATTGGCAAGGTATAATTAAAATAGTGACAATGCTTTAGAGACCTTTCACCAAAGAAGCACAGATGGCCATCAAAAACATGAAAAGATACTCAGCATCATCCACCACCGAGGAAATGAGAATTCAAACACAAGGAGACGCTACTTCACAGCCGTTAGGAAAACCAAAATGACAAATACCAACTGTAGCAAAGATGTGGAGGAATTGGAACTCTCACATATTGTTGATGGGAATGAAAAATTAATTGTACAAACATTTTAGAAAACTTCTTTTCAGTTTCTTTAAAAGTTAAATATATACCTACTATGTGATCTGGCTGTTTCACCCCTGATTATGCAGCCTGAAGGAAAGAAAGTTTGTGTGTACAATGAGACTTACACTACACATCTATGTTCTTAGAAGCACTGTTGCTTTGAACTTGTGAGTGTTGGGATTACAGCATGTGCCACCATGCCCATCTAAACCTTTTTTTGTTGTAAGTTTATTATCACAGGTGTTTTGTTTCGATAATGGAAAACTGACTAACACATAGTATGATTCTATTTTATATAAATTTCTAGAGAATTCAAACTAATCTATAGTGACTAAAAGTGTATCAATGATTGTCAGGGAATTGAGGATGATGGGGAAGCAAGGGATTTACAAAAGGACACATGGAAACTTCTAGAGTAATGAATCTACTCACTATCTTGATTAAGGAGATAGTTTCACACATAAGTCAAAAAGTATTGTATTTTATGAAAAACTTCCCCAAATTCTAGCAAACTTTAAATGTGTGCATTTTTCGTGTGTCAATTATGCCTTGATTTGTGAACAATGTTTTATCCAAGAAATGAAAAGAAAGAAAATACAAATGACATGGAGAAAACATGCAGGTTGCTACACTGCCAATGCCAACCTTTCCTGAATCTGCAGTAAATTCACCTCTTGGCAGTGACATGGGCTGAAAAATTCCCTTACTGAATTAAATGGATTTAAATAGTGCTTTCTGTCAGTTGCAATGCAGACTCCTGAGTAGGACAATCCTGACCTCTGAGTGGTTGGGATGGAACCTAGAATGAAACTAATGAATGGGTCTGAGGAACCTGAGGCTTTGTATACTTTTAGAACTTTTAAAGGTAAAATGCAGGAAAGGATGGTAGATCCTCAAAAAATAGGTAGGCAGGATCTTGACCGACTTTCTGATCTGGACAATGCACAGCTCATCTGGGTACACTTGTGCTGACAGCTAAAGGTCATGGGTACATACCTACTTGTTTTATAGGAGGACTGTGAAGTTGCCATTACTGTCATGAAAACAAGCTCAGTCTGTATCAAGGACTAATCAGACCCTTGGATACCTGTAGGGCAGATGACAGGGGGTAAAGAAAGACAGAGGCAAGTTTCAGAGTACAAAGGGGACAGGGAGGAGTTCACCTCTAGTGGACTGGCTCAACTACCTCTGAGGTTAGCTGGCTTTTGTTGGCTAGCAAGAAGTGCAGGGGGAATAGCACAAATTTCATGAACAGTTATTATAGAAAATGGGTGAAGCCAGGTGTGATGGTGCACTCCGGTAATCCCAGCACTCGATAGGCTGAGGCAGGAGGGTCGTTGTGAGTTCGAGGTCAGCCTGGGCTACAAAGTGAGCTCAAGGCCAGCCTGAATGGCATAGTGAGATCCTGTCTCAAAAAGACAAGGGCCAGGGATTTAGCTCAGTGGCTTAAATACCTCTCTGGCAAGCTTGAGGTCGTGAGTTTGATCCCCACTACCAAAAAAAAAATGGGTGAATGAGAATTCAATTAACTAGGAACCAGATTTTCTCTAAACCCAAATGCCTTTATCTTGGCAATTGTCTTCAGCAGATTCTATCTTGCACCAAGAAGCCAACCCATGCCCTCTGTGAGCCTGCAGCAGCTATGTGGGCCAGGAGGAGAACAAAAAAGCCAACTCACACACTCCCGGTAAAAAAAAAAGATTCTATCTTGCCTCAGGAGTGGAGGGGGTATTAACCTTCTGCCTATAGCCCGGGGGCATGCAGCCTTCCTTCTACCTCCCTGTTCCTGAAGCAAGGTCTCACCAATCTCAGGACTGTGGGGTATGGGGGTGGTCTTAAGTTACAGAGTCTGGTCCCCATGATCTATAACATAACTGGGTCCCCAATAAGTCAGGGGTTCTGACATTGTGGGTTGAGGGTCTACTTCTGCCACTAGTTGCTGAGTGATCTTGGGTAAATTAAAACTCTTCTGTGGCCTTCATTGATTCCGTTGTGACAGAAAGAGCTCTCCAGTGACTTAGATCACTGTGTCATAGGAGAGAAAGGATTGTGAAGAAGCAGATTACAAGATAGTAGCCATGTTTGTCTGGGCTTCTTGCTCACTCTACACAGTCTGCAGGCTGTGGTTGCTGTGGCGGACTGTCACTGCCCCACTGATTGAAAGTTTATTAATATAGTTGAAAGTTTATTAAATAGTTTTCTCATCCCCGCATGCCCATTTACCCAATGTATATAGTGAGTAAGTGTACAGCTCTGAAATCAGACAGATGGAGGCTTGAATCCTAGCTTCTCCACTAACCAGCTATGTATCTTCGGCCAAATTCCCAAGTCTTTCTGAGCATCAATTTCTTTTCTGAACAATGGGAGAGGAAGATGGCATTAAAGATCAGTAGGGCATGTTGCAGAAAAAAGTCCCAAATCTCAGCAGTCTAGCAGAAGTGTATTTAATTCATCATGGGTGGCAACTGCTTCAGTGGCTCCCCCGGAACTTGTCTCCTGATAGTTGTGCTTTGAAAGATCCCTGCTCTTGGGCTGGGGATTTAGCCCAGTGGTTCAAGCGTTTGCCTGGTAAGCATGAGGTCATGAGTGTGGACCACATCTACTGACTTACTTCGGATGGACAGACCATGGCAAAAGTGATGTCAATTCCAAGTTTAGGTTACACAAAAGATGTGACTTCAGTATTTCTTCTCTTCCCTCCTCTCCCTTCCTCCTTCACTCCTCCTCCCCTTCTCCTCACCCAGCTCCCCTCTTCTTCCTCTTCCTCTTCCTCCTCCTCCTCCTCTTTTCCCTCCTATATCTCTCTCCCTTTTTCTGCCCCTGAGGAAATCCACTTGCTATACTCCAGGGTGCCTTATGCACACCCATATGGCAAGGAAGTAAGAGGTCCCTCACCAACAGCCAGTGAAGCTCTGAGGTCTTCAGTCCAACAGCCTGGCATAGCCAAATCCTTCCAACACCAATGTGAATGGCCCTGAAACAAGGCACCTTCAGCCAAGTCTGTAAAGAAAGCCACAGCCCCGGGAGCACCCCAGATCCAGTTGTGTGGGGGCAGAGGTGCTCAGCTAAGCCTATACATCTGCAGAACTCTTGATCTGCAGACATTGCAAGACAATAAATGTTTGTTAAATAAGAAATGTTAAACCTATAAGTTTGAGGGTAATTTGTTACATAACTGTGGTTCCAATGTAGGTCGAGGAGTGGAAGTGGGGGCTTGGCATTTCCAAGTTGGGGACCCAGGCTGATGGAGCCTTCATTTCTGTGCCTGCTTCCACGGTCACTCTGATAGAGGAGGAACTGTGCTTTGGCCTTTAAAGCTCCCACTCAAAGCAAAGCATGCCACTTCTCCTTGTATTTCAAAAGAAGCAATATAATCAAGCCTAACTTCAAAGGGGGTGGAAAGAAAAGAAATAGAATAGTTGTGAACTGTCTGGATGAGTCCCCTACTGACACCTGCCTGGAAGGGTCATTGTGAGGAGGATACCCTCAGCTAGCACATCAGAGTACTTTCAGCTACAAGTAAGAAGCACAATGCAGACTTAAACAATACACACTTACATAGTAAAGGGAATTAGTTGGTTCACACTTTTTAGAAAAAAGTTTCAGACCAGGCCTGGTGGTGCACGCCTGTAATCCCAGCACTTGGGAGGCTGAGGCAGGAGGATCATTGTGAGTTCAAGATCAGCCTGGGCTACAAAGTGAGCTCCAGGCCAGTCTGAAAGGCATAGTGAGAGCCTGTCTCAAAAAGACAAGGGCTGGGGATTTAGCTTAGTGGTGTAAGTGCCTTCCTGGCAAGCATGAGGTCACGAGTTCAATCCCTGGGGCCGCAAAAAAAAAAAAAAATTCAGAAGTAGAGTTGCCTTATGTAAGACTGGATCTGGTGATCAATGATGTCATAGAACTGATTTCTTTCTGCCTTTCTTTTATACAAAGTTAGCTCTCTATATCTTCAGATACATCATCTTTCGAGTCAAATAATATTCTTAAAAACTTATTTTTTTGTCATTATTCCCATAAAAATACAATATACAACTATCTGTGTAACATTTACATTGTATTGGGCAGTATAAATAATCTAGGGATGATCTAAAATATAAGGGAGGATGTGCACAGATTATATGCAAATACAATGCCTTTTTTTATAAGGGACTTAATCATGTGAAAACTTTGGAATCCCAGGGAGATATTGCACCTAACCCTCCAATGACACAGAAAGACAATGGTCAGTTGTATTAGCCTCAATCTAAGTTTGCCCCCTTTAGAGCCTCAAACTTAGGAAAGGAAGGAGAAGTCTGGTTCATAAGTCAGGAGCTTCCCTCTGACTAAATTAGGGTAATTACATGCTCATCATGGCCTAAGGAGAATGATGGGGAAGTGAGAATGGTTTCACCCATTTTACATGCTCAGACCTCCATTTCCTGTGCCCTGGACACATTCTCTGTGTTAGTCAGCTTTCCATCACTGTGCACAATATCTAAGATAATCAATTTAAAGGAGGAAAGATTTGTTTTGACTTATGATTTGAGAGGTTTCAGTCCATGGTCACTTGGGTCTATTGATTCTGGGCCTGTGGTGAGGCAGAGCATCATGGTTGGGAGCTCATGGTGGAGCAAAGCTGCTCATCTCACAGTTTAATGGGTCATCTAATGGCAGCCATAAATGAGACAGATAGGAGACTAGAGGCTGGGGACAAATATATGCTTCAAGGTCACATGCTCAGAGACCTACTTCCTCCAAGTAAAGTTTCCACTACTTCCAAATGTCTCATTTAGCTATGAATTCATCGACCAATTAGTCCATTGATTAGGTGAGAGACATCATAATCTAGTCATTTTCCAAAGGCCCCACCTCTGAACACTTCAGTATCTGAGTTGGGGGAGGGGGCGACTTTTCAGATCCAAACCGCAACATATGGATTTCCAAATGTGAGTGGAGTCTGTGGAAAGCATTTACAATAGTGCCTGACTCTGTTCGCGCCTCCTAACCTGAGGATTACCTACTAATCCTTTCTTTCAAGCCATCATTGGGTGAAGATATTTTGTGATGAGCTTGCGAACATCACCAGATCTGAAAAATGCTTTGCATTTTAAAAGCTGAACATATCTAAAAGATTGTTACTACTGCTATCAACCAACAATTTTCACTGAGACATACCAGGATCCTCCCCATGCACTGACACTTTTTCTTTTCCTGAAACACACCAAGCCACCAAGCTCATTTGGGTCTTAAGAACATTGCCCACAGTGCGTGTCCTTCTGTCTTAAACTTTCAATCTCTCTCTCTCTCCTCCCTTTTTTCCTCCCTCCCTTCCTCCCTCTCTCTTGAACTTGGGATTGAACCCAGCAAGTATTGAGCTACATCCTCAACTCTTTTTATTTTATTGTTTTATTTTGAGGTAGGTTCTTCCTAAATTACCTAGGCTGGGCTCAAATTTGTGAACTTCCTGGCAGAGTCTCCCCAGAGATTGGAATTACAGGGTGTGCCATGAAGTCTGGTTCCCTGAGAGTTCACTTAATTGGCTTCTTCCCATCTCTAGGTTTCAGAGAAGCATTTCCTGACCTCTCTATTCCTGGTTGCCATGTTTTATTTTCTTCACAGCACATATTATTGTGTGAAATTGTTTTGTTTATATTTGTTTATTGCCTTATTCCCTCAATCAGAACTTCTAGTGTCAGCAATGACTCCTGTCTTCTTCACAAATACATTCCCAGCATCTGGCACAGGGCTCGATACAAAGTAATGTGTGCACAAAGAACAAATGATTAAATGAATCATCTCTACTGGCTGCTGTGCCATTGTTTGTTGTAAGTCAGAGTCTCAAGTAATTGCTAAATTATACAAATGACTGGTTTAAAAAATACAAGTTAGAATATATTCAAGGTTATCCCTGAAATCACATGTCTCTCACATCATTCTCAAGAGGGAGAGAGAAAGGTGGAATTGTTCTTGGCTGTTTTGAAGTAAGTGTAATTTGTATGCTGACTGAATCCATATGTTCTCACACTTCAGTGAGCATGAGAATTACTTGCAAAGGCTTGTTAAAATTCAGCTCTGAGATATAGCTCAGGGGCACTATGCCTGCCTGGCAAGTGCAAGGTCCTGAGTTTGATTCCTGGTACAAAAAAACCAAAAAGGTAAAACTCAGCTTGCTGGACACTGCCTTCAGAGGTAATCTGTCTGCCTTCCTCCCTTCCTTCCCTTCCTTACTCTTCCTTCTTTCCTTCCTAGGGACACTCTACCTCTGAACTATATCCCCAACCCTTTTCATGTTTTATTTTGAAACAAGATCTCAATAAGTCACTCAGACTGCTGTGGAATTTGTGATCCTCCTGCCTCAGCCTCCTGGTAGTCAGGATTACAAGTATGTGCTTGGCTGGGAATTTTGATACAAGAAGTCTACAGTGAGAACCAAGAACTTGCATTTTCAAGAAGTGCCAGGAAGTGGGGCCTATTTTGAGTTCGATCCTGGTACAAAAAAAAAAAATTATACCAACAAAGAAAAGTCCAGGACTGATGAATTCATTGTAGAATTCTACCAGAATCTCACTGAAGATCTAACATCAATACTTCTCAAATTTTTCCATGAAATTAAAAGGGAAGGCAAGTTGCCAAACTCATTCCTGGAGGGTAGCATTACCCTGGCAAACTTGGCAAAAGCATAACAAAAAAATAAATAACTGAAACTATAGGCCTATCTCGGTGATCATAAATGCAAAGATCCTTAACAAGATACTAGCAAACAGAATGCAATAAATTATTAAAAAGATCATACATTGTGACCAAGTGGGCTTTACCTTAGAGTACCAAGAATGGTGCAACATATGTATTGACAAACATAATACATTACATAAACAGGTGCAAAGACAAACATCACATGATTAGTTCAATAAGCACAGGAAAAGTTTGGAAAAGCTCAATATCCATTCGTGATAAAAAGCCCTGATGCAAATACCAATACAAGGCTGGATGTGGCGGTATATACCTGTAATTCCAGCACTTGGGAGGCTGAGGCAGGAAGATCACCATGAGTTGGAGGCCATCTTGGGCTACACAGTGAATTCAAGGCCAACCTGAACTGCATAGTAAAACCCTGTCTCAAAAAGATGACAAAAAAAAAAAAAAAAGAAAGCAAGAAAGCAAGCAAGCAAGAAAGAAAATAACAGTACAAGGACCTTACCCCAAACTGATAAAAGTCTTTTATGACACACCTACTGTCAACATCACACAAAATGAGAAAAATGAGCATTTCCTCTAAAATCAGGAACAAGACATAGCCATCCACTCTTACCACTTCTATCCAAAACAATACTTGCAATGTTAGTCAGAGTGACTAGGCAAGAGAAAGAATTGTGGGAAACAATAAATTCTGTCTTTTCTACCTAACAGGAGTGATTGATTCCTTCTTAGGCTCTATCCCATCCTAGATATCCCTTCTTGAACACACAAAGTTATAGAAAATGCCCACTCAGTTCTAATCCCAGGAACACAGTTACAAAACAAAGACAGTTTATCATGGGTCAAGGATTTCTTGTTCTCCACATCCCGATCCACTGTGCTCTGCCTTTCTGTCAACAATCCCTCAGTTCCCCTTGGGCTGTCTGAGTTAACCAGTATGGGTAGATTGTGAACCCTCAAATCAGTCAGTCAGAGAGATCAACAATTCTCCTTTATCCTGCATACAGGCTACCTCAAGCTTGACCACTTTTGTAAAAGTAAAAAACCTTGTTGAGATTTCTTGGCACTTCATTATTTGATAAATTGAGTCTGGGGCTTATTTCCAACAGAAACAAAAGGTATTGTAAGTCAGGCATGTTGGCTCACACCTGTAATCCCAGCACTTGGGAGGCTGAGACAGGAGGATCACCGTGAGTTCGAGACCAAGCTGGGCTACAAAGTAAGCTCAAGGGCAGCCTGAACAGCATAGTGAGACCCTGTCTCAAAAAGACAAGGGGTGGGGATTTGGCTCCGTGGCCAAAGTGCCGGCTGGGCAAGTGGGAGGTCACGAGTTCAATCCCCGTAGCCACACACACACAAAAAAGGTAAAGTTATAGAAAAAGTTAAACGATCCTTATATGCAGACAACATGATCCTATGATCCTTTATATTAGAAGAGCAAAAAAAAAAAACACAAACTCTACACCAAAAGACTCCTAGAACTAATAAACAAATTCATCAAAGTAGTAAGGTACAAGATAAACACACATAATCAATAGTGTTCTCGTACACTAACAATGAATCCATTAAGAAAGAAACTGGGAAGACAATTCCATTCATAATAGCTTTGAAAGATTAAATACGTAAAAATTAATCTAATTAAGGAAGTGGAAGACCTTTCTAATAAAAACAACAGTATTCTGAAAAAAGAGATCGAAGAGTATGTTAGAAAATGGAAATGTTCCTGGATAGGCAGAACCAATATTATCAAAGTAGTCATACTATGAGAATTGATTTATAGATATGATGCAATCCTAATCAAAATACCAACAGAGTTCTTCATGGAGCTAGCAAGAACAATTCTAAAATTTATGGAACCAGAAAAAACCCAGAATCAAAAAAGCAATCCTGGGAAACTAGAGCAAAGCGGTTTACATTACAATCCTGGATTTCAAGTTATATTGCACAGTTACAGTGAGAAAAACAGCATGGTGCAGACACAAAAACAGAATGCGGACCTATGGAACAGAACAGAGGATACAGAACAAGTTCAGGCACATTCAGCCATCTGATCTGTGACAACAGGACTGCTTATGAAAAGACAGCCTCTTAAACAAATGGTGCTGGGAAAACTGGTTATCCACAAGCAGAAGAATGAATC
>RJWT010055810.1:0-10106 GCA_004365215.1 Cuniculus paca
AAAAAGAAGAAGAAGAAGAAAAAGAAGAAAAAGAAGAAGAGGAAGAGGAAGAGAAAGAGGAAGAGGAAGAGGAAGAAGAGAAGAGAAGAGAAGAGAAGAGAAGAGAAGAGAAGAGAAGAGAAGAGAAAGAAGAAAGAAGAAAGAAGAAAGAAGAAAGAAGAAAGAAGAAAGAAGAAAGAAGAAAGAAGAAAGAAGAAAGAAGAAAGAAGAAAGAAGAAAGAAGAAGGAACCAGAGCCAGAGCCAGAGAAGTCTTTGTTAAATGCTAGAGAAATATTAAAAGAAAACTGTTACAACTTGTACCTAGATCGCCTCCCACGTAAGTTTCATGTGCTCATTAGTGGGACTTTGCAGAATTGGTTGGATCTAGTGTGTGTAATAATGAGGTTAAGGGTGTGTGGTACTAAATTAGTCCGCTGATTGGAATTAGATTGTTCTATATGTGGCCAAATGGATTTACTGAAGACAGAAGCCCCACCCTAGGTGTGAGTGGCAGCACCCAAAAGGCTTACAGCCTGGATGGAATAAAAGGGAAAGAGAGGCCGCCGCCACCGCCGCTGCTGCTACTGGCTGCCTTCTGCTTGCCATGCCATTGACAATTCTTCCCCTGTGATGCTCCCTGTCATGCAGCCCTGCTTTGGAACCAGCCAACTATGGACTGAAAGCTCTACAAACGGTGAGCTGAAATAAAGTGGAATCAGCTATTTTGTCTCAGCAACAAGAAAAGTAACTAAGACAACAACTAACTACCAATAAATGAATATGTTGAATATTTCTTTTGCCCTTTGCATACCATCAAGAAATAACTGAGACCTATGGGTATTACAAAGTAAGAAAGCTGATGATTTTGATCTTGTAGAACATATATGTGACCTCAGTGTAGGAAGGAATTTCATAATCAGGAGACATAAAGTCTGATCATAAAGGAAATAAATATTAATTTAAATTCCTCAAAATTAAGACTTTCTAATCATCAAATGATTTCTAATCATCAAAAGCCCCACCAAAAAGCACCTGAAAGGCAAGTCATAGAGGGCAAAGATGTAAATAATAAATAAAACAATGAACTTATTCCAGAATATACAAAAATTCCAAATCGGTAAAATAAAAACAGCCTTAGAGAAAAATTGGCAAAAGCCTTAGAAGCATCACAAAATAGGAAATCTACACAGTAAATAAACTTATGAAAAGTATTCAATCCCATCAGAAATCTAGAAAATGTAAGTCAAAACCATGAGAATATAAAATTCCTAGAAGAAATCATAAGAAAAGTCTTCTTGGCTTTGGGTAAGCAAAACTGGTTTAAAATACAAAAAGTTCAAACTGTCTAAAAATTGATAAATTGAACCTCATCAAAATTCTAAACTTTTTTTTCAAAAAATACTATTAAGGAAATGAGACTACAAGTCATGAACTGGAAGAAAGTATTTGCAGAACACAAATTTGATAAAGAACTTGTATATAGAATAAAGAACTCTTAACAATTCCATTTTAAGTAAATGACTCAATTTAAAACTGGGTAAAAGATTTAAACAAACTCTTCTCCAAAGAAAACACATAGATGGCCAGTAAGCACATGAAAAGATGTGTAACATCATCAACCACCATTTTGCATTATTTAACCATAAATTAAAGTATGAGATATTGCACACATGTATGCATTCAAGAACAGCTAAAATTTTAAAAGACTAAATATACTATGTGTCGGCCACCGGAATGTGAAACAACCAGAATTCTCCTAAACCGTTGATGTGTAAAACCATTCTGGAAGTCTGTCAGTGGTGTCTTGTTAAAATCCCACCTAACCTATAGCTCAACAATGCCAGTCAGTCCAACACCATGATCCAAGAGAAATGAAAACATATATCCAAAAAAGACTCATATTAAGAAGCTTTTATTCACAATCACCAAAAATTGGATTCATTCCAAATGTCTATCAGTGGGACCCTGGAAACACTGTGATGGATTTATGCAGTGGAATACATACATATAGCAACAAAAAGGAAAACCACTCATACTATAACTAGGTGGATGCATCACAAAAGCGTTCTGCCAAACACTCACAAAAAAAAATGAATTCTGCATGAATCCATTAATTCAACATCAGGCAAAAGCAGAACCATAGGGACATACAGCAGAACACTGATGGGGAAGGGGCCTGCCCATAAAGGGGCATGAGGTGACTTGCCAGGTGATGGAAATGTTCCATGTCTTGATGGTGGTGGTGACTGCATGACAGTGTATGGTTGTAAAAACTCACTGAAATGTACATGTCAGAAGGAAGAATATCTTATTGTATACATTATACATCAATAATTTTAGATTTTTGAATCAGGCATGGTGGCGCGCATCTATAATCCCAGCACTCAGGAAGCTGAGGCAGGAGGATCACCACAAGTTCAAGGTCAGCCTGGGCTACATAATGAATTCAAGGCCACCTGAACTACAGAGTGAGACCCTGTCTCCAAAAAACTTTTAACAACAGTAACAGCAGCAGCAAGGACAAAACAACAATAATAATAACAGATTTTTTATTGGTTTTTAGGATTTAATTTTATTATTTTGAAGATTATTCATATTTTTAATGCTTCATATTTTTGTTTTATTTTGCTTGTTTTTTTAGTTTATTAGTGCATGTGGGCAGCACATTATGTTTCCACTCCTTGTGTGGAGTTGGCATGTAACACATCCCCACTCTTTTTCTCATCCCTTTCCCCTTCCCTGGCCCCTCCCTCCCTCTCTCGACGAATCAGGAGATTCATCCCCCTTGGAGAACCATCTCTCTCCCTACTTTCTGTTACTTATCTTTCATTTTGCTCTGTATTTATACTCTGTGTTTCTCATGTCTAATTAGGGAATAAAAACCACAGCCACAAATGGCAAAATTTTAAGTCTGTCGATAACAAATGCCGACAAAGATAAAGAGCTGCAGGAGCAGCGGCAGATCGGGTTCTCAGGAAGCAAACTCTGAGCTGCACATCTTTTGAGAACTGAGTCCTCTGAAAGGAAGATGGAACAAGAGGAAGAGCTGAGGTCCAGACCAGACAAAACCTAGACAGGGCTCCTTGGAGCGAGAGCTGCCTCCTCTGCATGTGGTCTGAATGGCCAAGCCTTTGTGTCCTCCCTCGATGTCATCAAAGCCAGCCTCTGCGGAAGGGCACGTCCTAAGGTAAAGACAGACCTGCCATGGAGGCCGCACAGAGCGGGGCAGCCCGCTTTCGGGTCCAGTGCAGCACCTCGTACCCTCTGGTGATGGTGCGAAGTAGTCCAATCGTTTTGGACACCCATTTGCTAACGTGGGAGATATGCGTGTCCTATGAGAAGCATTCTGTTCCTAGGTATGTATCCTATGGGGTGTATGACCATGAACATTGAGGTGTCTCTCATAGCACTGTTTATAGGTCCCTAAACTGGAAACAACTCATAAGTTCATCAGCAATGGAAAACATACCTAAATTATGGTAATCTCATATTGTGGAATAACCAATAGATTATCATGTATCAACAAAATTCTATTGGTATATACATATAAAATGTATCAAACGTATATATAAAGAAAAATGAGCAAGCTTCAACAACAAGCAAAAACATGGATGACTTTGCTGTCTCAGTCCATTTCTTGTTTCTATAATGGAGTACCTGAAACTGCATAATTCATTTAAAAGGAGGTTTACTTTGGCTCAAGATTCTGGAGACTGGGAAGTCCTTGATCTGATCCAGCAGCCACATCTTGCTAGGGCTTCATGCACCATCAATTCATGGAAGAAAGCAGGAGGACAGGAGGGCACATGTGGGAGAGAAAAGGGGAGCAGGCTGCCACGAGAGCAAACTCATTGCCACAAGGAAGCATAGACCTCTTTGTGGGGACTCCGCCCTCCTCAAGCCAAACACCCACCTCCCACTCAGACCCGTCTCCAATACAACATCCCCTTGTGAATAAGACCAAAACATGAACTCCTGGTCACATGCTCAAATCCTAGTACTCATTAACATAACGTTGAATAGAAAAGGCAGCATAGATAAAAGGATTTTAAATTGGCAACAATAAATCATATTATTTGGGGATGAATACAGGCATACCTCAATTTATCATGTTTCTTTGTTGCACCTTGCAGATATTGCATATTTTATAAGTTAAAGGTTTGTGGCAACCTTGCTCCAGCACACCTAATGGTGCCATTTTAGCAGCAGCTCAATGATTATTAGCATTAAAGTACGTACATTGTTTTTCAGATATATCATTGTGCATTTGATAGACTATAGTGTACAGATAATTTTACATGCATTGCGAAATCAAAATCTCATATGACTTACTTTATTGAGACATTCATTTTGTTGCACTGATCTGGACTTGAACCCATAATATCTGCAAAGTATGCCTAGATATAGATTATAAATCTATAAGAAAAAGAGACACAGTGATTTATATCAAAGCCAGGTTAGTGCTATTCCTGGGCGAGGAGAGTTGTGATTCAAGCAGCAGTACCAGAGAAAGCTACCAATGGGTTAACCTTTCCTGGGAATTCACTTTATGACTATTAGGTTGTGTGTGTAACTTTGGGCATTTTTTCTTGTGTATATTGTATTTCACAATTAAAAGAAGGAGAATTGGCACATGCGTCATGGTTAAAAGACTTCCGCAAGTTTAGCCTGAAAAAAAGAGAAGACTTAGGGCTCATACAATGGTCATCAATTATCTAAAGAAAAGAAAGTAAATGTACCGTGTCACAGGTAGATCCTTTGAAGGAAAGTATTTTCTAATGATGCAACACATGAAATGGGCCCCCAGGCTTGACCACCTGTCCCCAGGCCACTCTGCTGAGGTCACGCATGATGCCCTTGACCTTTCTTCCAGCACTGGGCCTCTGGGACAAAGAACCAGGCCTGGGCAGGAAAGCGGAAAGCCTGATGGAAGTCAGGGGCCATTCTGCAAAAAGGAACAAAGGACGAATGAGGACAGGTTCATTTTTTAAATGTATGTCAGCAAACGAGTCTTTGCTGACTGAGTGCCACTGACCCTGCCATTTCTACCTGACAAACACCTTTCATCTGAGATGGAGCCCAGGGCCTCACCATGCTGGGCAAGGTCTTACCACGGGGCCACCCCCACCCCCAGCCCCAGCCTCCTGTCTCTTCATACGCGGGTAGGATGTGGTTTCCAGATTCATTTCCAGTTGAGCCTGTTCCACCTCCAGGCAAGGGCTTCGGGGAGGCCCAGAGTCTCCCTCAGAACAAGAACAGCACTGGGGCTGCTCAAGGTGGATTCTATGCACCCTCAAGTCCAGCAGAGACTGGGCCAGGCCTGGGCTTCTCAGTACTGCCCCAAACTGATCACCACCGAGAAAGATGAAGAGCAGGTTGACACAAGGCAAGGAACATCAACATTGCCACTGCTAATGATAAGTGACGTCCACGGGTTTAAACACGTTCCCTTCCTCCTCCTCCTCCTTCTCCTCCTCTTCTTTCTCCTCTTCCCATTCTTTTTCTTCCCCTTCCCAATCCCCTTCCCCTTCTCTCCTCTTCTCCTCTCCTGTCTCCGTCTCCTCTCTCCTCTCCCCCCACCCCACACTCTATTAGAGAGCGCAATCTCCAGAAAGCAATGTGAAGGAAAAGGAGAATGAGGCAGGGAAGCTGGCAGCGTAAATAGTAGAGCACATTTCTGAGCCAGCCATAACTTTATGAGGAACGGATCATCTGGTGTCATGGGACATCTGTGAAGAGGTCATCTGAAGCCACTCCATCCTCGAACAGTTCATCTGAGGGAGGAGAGGAGCGCATCTAGCCACTGACTGCTGTCTCTCATGGATCAAAGCACGCCCCCTGGTATCAGCCCCTTGGCACACATGGTGCCCCCTGGAGAGCACTGCGTCTGCTTCCTACCTCTGCAGCAGCAAGGAAGAACCAAGGGAGAGGCCAAGAACAAAAGCACGTGGCATGAGTGAGGAGCGGCTGAGGAGTTGGTGCAGCCGCCGCCCCAGGCTCCTCAGCCAGTGGTGGCTGTAGCAGCAGTGACAATGATGATTTAGCCCAACTCTTGGTTTCAAAATCAGTGCAAGCAATTTCTCAGGCCCCCCTGACTACACCGCAAGGCCAGCATTCCATTCTGGCGATGCTACACCAGCATCCTAGAAGTCAACCCTAGACTTTTTCTTCTCTTTTCTGGCCTCCAATCATTTCAATTCTGCATTATCCCATTTAAATAATCAAGCTGTATGAATGAATGCCTTCTACCTGCACTGATGTAGTCACCATAAAAAGGAGAAAAGGTACATCCAAAATAGCTAAAGGAGCCAAGCAAGTTTAGCCTGAAAAAAGAGACAGCTTGTGGCTCCTATAATGGTCATCGGTTATCTGAAGAAAAGCCGGTACATGTACCAAGTGCTTCAGGAGATGACGGCTCCTGCCTCTACCGGGAGAAGCGAGGGAGTGGCCTGGCAGAAGGTGAGTCGGGACCCTGGTTTATGGTGGGGTTCAGGCTATCTGGTCCTCGGTCCTGACCAAGACAGCAGCCCACAGTTTCCCTCCAGCACCTCCTCTCGTTCCTTGGCTGCCTGCAAATAACCTCCCCTACTGCCTGGGAATAACTCACCTTAAATTAGTGCCCCCTGTGGGTGAGACTCAGAACTACAAGTTTCACAGTGTTCTCACTGATGAGCAACCCAAGCTCAGAGTATTCAAGTCACTTACACAGTGTCACTCAGCTAAGTAAAGAGAAGGGAAGAACAGAAACCACTTCATTTCCCCCACACTCTACCACCTGCTGAGTCATGCCCCAGCCCCTTCTGGGAAGAAGACTTCCCATTCCCTGGAGCAAAGGCCACCTGACTTTCTGGGTCTACATCTTTTCTTTCCTTTTAATTGTCATTGCCTTCCTGGGTTTGCTTCCTTCTCTCTTTCTTTCAGTTTGTTTCTGAGCTACACTCCCAGCCCTTTTTATTTTTTATTTTGGAACAAAGTCTTGATAAATCACTAAGTTGGGCTGGGCTCAAACATACAGTCTTCTTTCTTCAGCCTTCCTAAATGCTGGGGCTACAGGTATGCTCCACTGCATCTGGCTTCCCCTAAGTTTCTTGATAAAATCAAGGAATTTTCTCCATCTGACTCCATAACAAATATGTCTCACCTATTGAAACACGTAATTCACTCCATCTCTTCCTGCTACCTTTCTTAATTTTTTTCTGAGAGATTTTTTGGAGATCAGTGTGAGCCTCTTCCCCCTGTGCTGAGATTCTACCCCTCCTTGTTTGCATATTTGCCTTGGTAGCAGTACAGGGAACATGGCAGCTATAGGTGGTCATGGCTGTACTGGTCAGAGGAGGTGGGACCCATAAACGCTCAGCAAGTCTGGTAGCATGGGGGGAAGCTATTTTCAAGAGCACATGGTGTGCACTTGTTTCCAGCTCCTGGGAAGCAACTTGGTGTGCAAGGCTCAGGCCCTGACCAGCTTCACATGCTCTAGGAGTTGCCCAACAGCCTCCTGGCTGGGAATATAATCCTGCTGGAGCCGGACTGGGAGCGCCCCACGGGGCCTCCTCCTGACAAACAAGACACTCAAGTTCATATTCACCAAGATTGCCACACCACCAGCCAGGCCCTGAATCATGCGTGTGACTCACTTGTCAGCCGATTTCTCTGCAGAAAGCTCTTAGCAGTTAATTTCTGGCTAATTTATTATCCTTCAGCTTAGCCCTACAGCGCCATTAGCTAGGAGCCTGACACGACTGAGTGAAATATTGTCTAATTTATTATCTTATTACTCCTCTGGAACAGGATCAATTAATTACCCATTAAAGTATTTCAGCTGTGGAGATTTATTAGGGGCCCTCTGCATTTTAACAGATGATTAGTTATACATGTTTGTTTGCTTGAAGAGCAGAGACTAGCAAATGAATAGAGGCAATGGAGAGAAGGAGAGGAGAGAGGGAGACGGGCGGCAGGAGGCAGCTAATGGATCTCCTCTGACTCCGTGAAAATGGAGCAGTCAATGACAAGAATTATCGACTCATTCACTTGCAGTTTTGAGATAACCATATGTACAGGGGAAAGGGCGGGGGAGGGGGGAGAAAACCCTCACTCAACTGCTTTTTCCATTCAATAAATTCGCTTCAGAATATATTGGATTGGGGTTTGATGGCTATTTCGTGTTTTGCAGAGTGCTGACACTGGTATGATTCAGTAATTATTGTTTCTTTTAAGTTATTGCTGTAATTTTGCTCTCTAAGATCCCAATCAATTTCTGCCTCTCAAGGGCACGCTTGAAAAGCGATATTTGAAAACAGCCCTCTGATAGATTGTGCTGCTAGACAGTGGCTGAGACAAATAGCCTAATCTGGCACAAATTAGCTTGGCTTCCACAGATAGTTTTATACAGCAATGTAAATTATATTGTCAGGCCTAGTCACTTTCCTGCTTAGAGTGCAGCTAACAAGGAACCACGGAGACATTATTGGTGCTGCTGTTCATTCCCAGGGCCGCCGCAAAGCCATTTGTAGGGGAGGTGAGGGGAGAGAGAGAGAGAGAGTGAGAGAGAGAGAAGAGAGAGAGAGAAACTTTGGGTAACGAACCAGGTGGCCAAGCAGAAGGGAGCTAACACAAAGAGGCACGGATACACTGGCAGGCTCTGGTGCTCCTGGTCAGGACTGAGCTAAACCACTAGAAGAGGAAGCTCTTGAGCATGTGACATGTAACAGGCGTCCAATCCGTGGGTGAGATGTGGGAGGAGTGGCAGGCTCTGCCTGGAGGGCCAGCAGTGAGAGAGACGGGGTTTTGTTGGGAGGCAGCAGGCAGAGGCGACCCAAACCCCAAACTCTGCAACTAGAGAGAAGGTTTGTGCTGGGCCAAGATGGGAGGAACGGGATGTGATGAGCGGAACTGAAGTGAAAGATGTGCTGAGTAGAGCTGGATTGAAATGTAGCTGCCCGGCGGCCCTGAGCATCCTGGAAGGACCTGGCAGAACATGCCAACCAGCACGGCAGATCCCTGAGGAGCATCGTCCCACAGAGAACTTCCCTGCCTGGCGTTCAGATCACCCTTCCCTGAGCCCCCGCCCCTGACCGCAGCCAGACTGCTCCCATCACCATACTCACCAGCTGGTTCTTCCTCCTCTCTTCCACATCTGTCTTCCCACACCACAGAGAGCTCCGCTTTCTGTGCCCCTTACGATCTATCCCCTCTCCAAAGTCCCCATCACATCCAGCTCCTTGACCTGGAATACTGCCTGGCTGGCATGCAGCACCTGCCATTATGATTATATTCCAGGTTCACAAAGGCTGATCCCTGAGCTCCTCAGGTGCTGGGACAGGAACAGGACGTGCCCCAAGGACAGGATTGACTGCTACCCTAACTAACCCTCAGAACTCTCCACGCCTGGGACTGCAGATCTGCTCGGGGAGTCTGTAAGGGAGTAGCCTTATGTTTCTAGAGACAAGAGGAAGGAAGGGTCAGTGCTGGGTAAAAGTGAGGTACCAGAGATTCTACAGGAAATAACGTGTTTGGAGAAGTCACCTCCAGCCATCAAACATGGGATGGCAGCCAGGCTCAGGCTATTACTCTACATAACTCCAAGCTCTTGCATTCGAGACAGTGCTGGCTTGCGATGTTCAGACTACGCCCTGCCCTCCCACAATAACCAGTCCTAAGCCTGAGCTGAGCCTCTTCATGGTCAAAGGCCCGTCTCTGTTGAATTACTAAATATACGTCTTTAATCAACACTGACAGCGAGGACACTAAACACAAGAACTGGTAAGGAAATAGCTTCTCCACAATCATCCTTGCCTCCTGGTCTCGCAGGAGCCCAGAAGTCTACTGCTCTCAAGATAGAGTTCATTTCCTGTTTCATTTAGTCTGCCCTGTCCAGTCATCATCTGATGTTTCTGAAGAAACTCTTAGCCATGAGCTTTCACCTTCTTGCTTAGTACTCATCTCCCAGTGACTCCCAGGGGAGGCCGCATTGCTCCCTCTGCTCAGCTTATTGGAGAAATGAAAGTTGCATGCATAGCTGACCAAAAAAACCAACAAGGATGAAGTTGACTCTTCGTCCAATCTGATCAAAATACTCTTGTTAGGCAGAAGAGAATTTTTATTTATTGAACTCTACCCAGTGCAGATA
>RJWT010055811.1:0-10104 GCA_004365215.1 Cuniculus paca
GGAGAACTCTCCTAATTCTGCTCCTTTTGGAGACTAAAAGTTTGCGGAAGAGGGCGAGTGTAAGAACTCTTCTTAATGCTAGAGATGATGTAATTGATTTTAAAAAGTGAGAGAAGAGAGAAGAAAAGCAAGGAAGAAGGGCGTAGTGAGGAAATAGTGAAATGTTGGCACTGTACATGTTGTAATTTGTCCCCTTAATAGCTTGAAGTTTTTACTAAGTACCTTTTAAAAACCCATGGAAGTGTTTGATATATATGAGTGGATTAGTTGTAGAGAGTAAGAATGAGAGAATAAAAGGTGATGGGAGGAAACAGAAAAAAAAGTGTCAATATTGTGAAGTGAGGACCTGAATTTGTTCCCCAGCACTGTCAAAAAAAAGAAAAAGAAAAAAGTCCCAATGAAACACTGAACGCAAAGAAAAGCAAAAGGGTGTGTGTGTGTGTGTGTGTGTGTGTGTGTGCGCGCGTGTGCAGGTACATGTGCATTTATATGTATTTGAGGGTTACAATATAATTTTATGCAGGACTTTTGGTTGTTGCAGTTACTAAATTTAAGATTTGTGCTAGATGTACATGCGGTAGAGAGGTCCTGATTAATGTATACATTTAAAACTGTGTCACATTTCTTTCTTCCTATTATTTGAAAATGTTTCATGATTATAATATGGAAAGATGAATTTTTTGATTCAATAACTTCTTTTTAAAAATTATCATTAATTTATCTTCCATATACTGTACAGCAGAGATAAATATGTTATTCTGGTTTCTTTGAGTCTTATGTTTTATATTCTGGTTTCTGGAGATTTACATTTTATATTTCACTTGTAATTGAACCCATTATAATTTACTATACATTTACAGTGACAATAGATGTAGGTTAATTCATTTCTATATCATCCAAAGAGTTACTTCATGGGCCGGGCGTGGTGGCGCACTCCTGTAATCCCAGCACTTGGGAGGCTGAGGCAGGAGGACTGTTGCAAGTTCAAGACCAGCCTAGGCTACCAAGTGAGCTCAAGGCCACCCTGAACAGCATAGTAAGACCCTGTCTCAAAAAGATAAAAAAAAAAAAAAAAGAGTTACTTCACTCACCATTGTATTACTTCTGGTTTGCCATAAAATGTTATTATAATAGTTGGACTCCATAACTAGCCAATTTTTGACATTTCAAGGTTATAACACGATGTAATAAATTTTTGGCAATAAAATAGTATTACTCTATAATTTTAACTTGTAGTAAAATATATATAAAAATTTATCATCTTGATAATTTTTAACTGTACAGTTCGGTTACATTAAGTACATTCACGTCATTGGGAAGGTAATTAGTTTTCAAGTCTGGCCTTACTGCAATGTGTTAAGAAACAATTACCTGATATCTTTATTCCCTTTTAAATGGGAACAAAACCTGTTAGTGATATAAATAATGGGACTTAGAACTCCAAAGTGTGATAGGAATAACTTCGTTCAACTTTGTGACTGAAAGGAGGAGGTAACAGGTCAAGGGAACAAGAGTCACTTTGTCAAGTCACCATTGATTAACAGCAGAATCAGGACTCTGACCCTGGTCTATGCTGACAAGCTCAAAACACTTGCTAAGGAAAAAAAAAAAAAAACCTACCTGAAAAAGGCCCTCTACTTTAAACCTCCATAAACCTACTTTACTTGCAGAGTTTTGTGAATCTGCATCCAGACACTCTCCTCTTATTTATTTTGTGACTTTAAACTTGCTGTCCAAAATTTTGAGCGCATAGGAATGAAAGTTTGCCACCTGCAGTTCAAAAAAAAGAAGACATCTTTAGATTTTTCAGAGCAAAGCATTGGGTAAATGAAATAAGTGCATTTTAAAACGCTTCTACAGGAGAATAACACAGTGTAACACAGTAAGAGTTTTATGGGAGGGAAACTATAACAGGGAGCTAGAGGCCAGCCTCGCAGATACCCGTGGATAACTAAAAGCGGAAAAGGCCTCTACCTTCATTTTATGTCTCCTTATTATCTCAAAACTTTTGTGTCAGATTCCTGTTCAGCTCTACATGTGGGCATATTAATCACCTGGAGTGTCTAGATGATAAGGTTTATTAGCCCTAATTTTATCTAGTTTATCTCATCCTCCTTCAAGACTGGAAACACCAAGACAAGGGTAACTAGGTAATTTTCAGGAACTGTCATCTCATGATGGGAGCCAAACTGACCCCCTTGGTGATGAAGGCTCCCCAGGACCCAATGGGACCAGTCTTTAGACTCTGACCCCCAACCTGGAACCTGGGCTTTTGCCCCAAAACTCCAGTAAAACATTGCCTTCCTTGTCAGTGTCGTTAGTGCAACAAGTTTCTATTCTATTCTTTTTTCATTAGTATGCAGCACTCTGGTGAGAAAAAAAAATTGCTGAACAATATGAATTGGTAATGAGAAAGGCATGGAAATGTTTTTTAGTAACTGAGAACATGATATCTCTTTTTCAGTTGGTATTTCCTCCCACTGCTAAGCATTATCTCAATGGGCAGCAGAAACCCTCTAATGATATTGGGACAACTGGGTAACCATTTGGAAAATTCATATAGTTCACTAAAATACACTCCATATAGATTAAATATTGAAATATAACACCATAAGAATAATAACAGTCTGTGTAGATGATGGCAACAAGATCTTTGAGTTGGGAAGACCTTTATGAACATAGTACCAAATGAAGAAAATGAAGATATTTTATAAAAGATAAGAAAAATCAGTTTTGTTTTTCACCAATAGTCAGTAATCCTTACTAATAATAAAATGTGATAGAATTTTCACCCAAATTGGTTGAACTAAACCAAAATGATAATAGCCACTGCTGACCAAAATTGGAGAAATTCTACATATTCTTGGTAAAGCATTTTGAAGAACAATAGAACAAAAATATGTCAGAAATGCTGAAAACTGTCCATCTACTTTCTGGCTTAGAATCTATTTCTGAGAATTTATGCAAAGGAAACAATTATGAAAAAATTAAGTTCCAAATACTTTTATGACTGACTTGTTTATAATAGGTCCCAATCTGGAGTTGACCTAAATATTTGATGGGATGTGTGATAAATAAATTATAGTAGGTTATTGTCCTGAAATATTGATAGCATTGAAATTATTTTGCTGAACTTTAATGACATTGGGGAAATTAATATATTAATTGATGTGAATAGAAGATATGGCAGTGTATTTGATGATCCCACTTTTGGAGCATAAAAACATATCTATATCCACACACTAAGAAGGAATCTTGGAAAGTCATACTTTCAATATTAATAATGGTTACATTGGCGGGGGGTAGAGAAAGGGACCAAAAGTTTCCTCTAAAAATGTTCTTGAAGAGTAATGGAAAGGACTAAAGGATGAACGTGTTCAATTATCTCAGGGTAGAAATGTAAGTAAATGCGGAGAAAAAAGTAATCCATAGTTTAAAACATAAAGAAAGGGAGTCTGACTGGGAGGCAATAAATGAAAGTATTTAGGAAGAATGCAGGTATGAGGACATGCAATAAAATCACCAAGAACAGAGGCAAATGCAGTACAGGGGCTTGCACAACGTGATCTAAGAGTCTACATGGAAAGTCGCAAATCGCATGGGCAACTTTGCATGACTGGCACATTTAAAATGTGGATTTTGTTACCCCAGGATTCGATCTGAAACAGTTTTAAAAGCTTCACAATAATATATTATTAAATGGTCACAGGTGAAAATAATACAGAAACTAGATTTTCAAGGACTCACTTGAGAAGTAGTCATAGCTTTTGAAAGAATTTTTTCTCCCTGTGCAAAAAAGATGAACTTTAATCCATACATTACACCCTCGTAAAATGTACTCTATTGAAAATGAAACCTATGAGAACCTAGGGAAGATGATCTTTATAAATTTGGGTTAAAAAAGATTCCTTAAATATGATATTGAAACAAAATCCAGATTATATCTGTCCAAACAACTCAATATATTTTTGGTGATACTTTTATAAAATATGCATAAAGTTATGAAACTATTGTGTACCATAAAGTATGAAAATATCAAATTAAAATAAGAAACAACTTTTGTATTCATAACTTTTAAGAATTATTGATGGTTAAATAAAGTGGTAATGTATGTGTAATCATATAATAACCTAATTTGTTCCTGTTTACATAGCATTATCTTCAGGATAGCCTTTTAAAAATATTTTAGCAACTATTAATTTTACAATTTATTGGGTTTCAACGAGGTATTTTCATACATGGGTGTATTTTGACCATGCTTTTCTGTCATTATTCTCACTTACACCTCCTCCCTCTTATTGCCTTCCTCTTGTCTAACCGCAGTCTCCAATCTACTTTCGTGCCATCTGTTTTCAGATTCCACGTATTAGGAAAAACATGTGATACTCGTCTTTCTGAGTCTGGGTTATTTCCTTTAACATGATGATCTCCAGTTCCACTCATTTTACTGTGAGAGTATTCCTATAAATTACCTTTTAAAAATTTCAAATGGTTTTACTTACAGAAGATAGAGCAAATAAAAATTCATTTGATTTTCATCTTTTATTGAGAATCTGCTCTCCTAGTTTCATAGTTTACAGAGTTCATATTCTGTTACAGGCAAAATTTAGGTACTTAGGTTTGTTATTTGTGTACAGATTAGCTCCTAGAGAAACGGTCTTCAGACTTTCGATCATGTGCCCCAAAAGAGGCATATTTATTTGAATTAAATATATGTATGCCCTGGCTAACTAATATATATTATATAATAAAGAAAAACTTCAACTATGGAGTAAGTTAAAAATAAGAAGAAACAGTAATTCTAACATGCAGCAATTCTCCTGCACACCAATGGCCCTTCTTCCAGGAGGGCCTCTTGAGCCTCCCGCCAGACTGTCCTGCTAAATAGGTCGGGCAAGACACTTAACCTGTGCGCCTGTTGGTCTGTAAATGAAGATAATAAAAACGCTTGCCTCACAAAACCACCATGAGGACAGCGCGCAGGCGCCTGGGAACTGTTCGTACTCACGCCCTGTGAGAGGAGACGCTGTGTACTGCGATTGGCGCTTCTGAGTTAAAGTTAATTACCCCTGATATTTTAGTTTCATATACTACACGAAGATCTATGATATTACCTTATTCTTTCTTACCTCTGTGCCCATTTCCTACATCACTGCCCCCAGAGTGCAGCTAACTGTATAATTTTTCAGATTTTTGCTAGGTTACAATTATGCATTTTTCCCCTGAGCACGTGGATTCAGTTTCCCGGGGAACGGTAGCAATTACTTTGTATTTAAAGATCATTTGCTTTTATTCTACTTGTTATGACAGAGATTATCAGTTGGGCTTCACATTTAAATCATGTGGAGAACTTAAAAAAATACAGAAACTCAAGCCCTAGAGTTTCTGATTTGTCTAAAAGTTCCCTAGGTGATGCTAACGTGCAGCCAGGGATTTAAACAAACAAACAAACAAACAAACAAACAAACAAACAGCACAAGAGAAAATTCCTCCCTCATCGTCAGCTGCTTTCAACTCTGGAGGACATTACAAGAAGCAAGAGAGCTCCAAAAAAATACCAGTGCCAGGCACCCCGACATTAGGCTAATTAGACCAACACCTGCCATTGCTGTCTGGGCATAAGCACTTCCTAAAAGCTCCACAGATATTTTCTTAGGACCTTGGGATTGAGAAGTACTGCTCTGTGTAAACACAGTACCTAAATAAACCTGGCAACAGTTACAGTAAAAACCTGGCAGCAGCGTTTGTACATAGACATACTTCACGGCGGGTTCACTGAAGAGTGATGGGTTTATACTCATCTGCTTCCGATTCCTCAGCCTCTCTAATTTGGGGTAGGCTAGGAAACCCGCAGGGTAGAGAGAAGCCTGCTACTTGGAGGAAGTAGCCTGCAGGAGCCTAGTAACTCTTTTAAAGGGTAAAGCCCTCTACTAAGCTGAAATATTATTTGTCACTATTTTCCTCCACTGCCTGGGTTCTTAGCTCCTCCAGTCACCTGAAGAAGTTAGATTTATCATGTATAGTACTTTCTTTTTTGATTGGTCTTATCTCCCAAGTAGGCACATAGCCTTTTTTGTTTGTAGGATATTATTTCTAATGACTATAAAACAGAAAGGAGTGGGGGAACAAGGAGGATGGAAAGGAGACTCACTAAAATTGTAAAGCTAAAGGATGGAAATCTCACAAAATGTTTTATAGCAAAGTCCTGAATGACTGACTCACTTCAGTACGAGCTCCCAGTTAATAGTTATTGAGTTAGGTTTATTGTGTGTCATTGAATGCTCCAAACTACTTTCAGAATATGTTTTGCAGATGAAACAGACTAATAGAGTTTAAGTGACTTCTGCAAGGTCACATGGGGGCAGAGAAGGCAGAATCTGAACTAAGTTCTCCTAAATCTAAGTCCAGAATCTTGGAAGTTGATAGCTTCCTACTGTCATTTATCTATCACAGAATGGGCACCTTTAGATGGCCCATAGGAGACCACAATCCATTGCTCCCAGAACCTGGAGATAGCATTATTCTCTGAGACTAAACAAATATGAAATGAATGAATGTAGTTACCATGTCACTTTGGAGAAGATGTCTCCCAAGTAAGAGCTGCAAGTCATTCAACGGGACTATGCAGTGTAGCCTCCAAAGGGCAGGGCTGTGTGCCTGGAGAGTGGCAATGCAACTGAGCAGAGTTCGCCTTCGTGGCTAACAGAGCTCCTAAAGAGCGTGGCCAGTGGCTGTGTCAGAAAAGCCCCACAGATTCGATTCTAGCCTTAATAAAAACAATATTGCTAGCTTCCTAAAGAAATTCCTACACAGAAGATAACTCTAGGTTCAGTTTCTATCTGTGCATCCTGCTCTTGTTATGTTACAAATATGTGAAAGTAGCTACTGGTGTATGCTAGTTTCTAAGAGTTTGGTTAGTATGGGTTACTCCTAATAATTGCTACCTGCTATCTGGACTAGAATCTGTGGGTCTGCAGAGCCAGGCTCAGGGAAGCCCTGCCACGTGATACTGACATCAAGGCACCTCCGCCCTTGAGACCCGGACTGCACCGCCCCACCACTGCCTCCCCTCCATTCAAGCCAGCCTTGTAGAGTAGAGCAATAGCATGAACCAGTGAACCGGGAACAGTCCCTAAACCGAATGGCTTTCAAATTTCCGAGGATGGCTCCATAGATTGGCCCCCTGCTTGACCCAGGACAGCCATCCTTTGTAAAGTCTGGCCATTAAAACAATCATTTTAAAGGAAAAATGGTATAATGAAAACCTCTGTGGGAATTTTGGAAGTTGTGAAAGAGGAAATTCTTTACTGAGTTCCTGGGAATACGTCCTCTAACTGTAATTCCCATGGAGTCTATTTGCTCCTCTGTACTTGTAACTTAGTCCAAATGTTGCTTGTCAACATCTCCCTACTTCTTTTCTAAATTATATGACTTATCATTTCATAACCCGTTCTTTGCCATTTAATTTCTGGTATCATTTTAGACTTGTGCTGTCCTTCCAAAACTTCAGTCTAAATGATTTAACCCATTTTAAACATAATTTTCACCTGCTGTGTAACCGCCCCCCACCCCCGCGCAACCTCACGAATTTTCATTACCTACTGGACTATTATTTGGTTTGTGCTATAGTTTGAATATTTTTATTTTACTTTTTTTCCCCCCAGAAAAGGATCTATTTTTATTCAAGTAACTGCAACTAGGAAACCAGAAGGGGAGCCTTAGGCTGGGACGAATACTGGCCACCGTCCCCGACAGAACCGGGGAGCTGGTGGCCGGCAATCTTCCGTGGTCGACGAGGCTGCGCTGCGTCCTGGGGCAGCGCCCCACCTTCCCTGGGGCTGGGGTGCTCTGCGCGCAGCCTGGGCGCCCCAGCCCCGTCCCTGCGGGAGGGAAGAGGGCAGAAAGAGGAGGCAAGGAGGATGAAGGTCTGGCGCTGGTGGCAGCAGCAGTGTCAAATGTCCCAGAGTGAAACATGGAACAAAACCCAACACAGCGGTCGGGAGGTAGTCTGCGAACAGAGGCAAGGGCGGAACCGCAGCCCCGGGGGTGGGGAGGAGCCGGAGAGCGGCGCGGCGGGGCGGCTCGCGTGTCCGCGCCCCTGGGAGTCCGCAGCCGCAGCGCGAGCAGGAGGCAGCTGGGCCTCGCCCGGGCGGCAGTGACCGCCGGCTGCTCTCGTCTCGGGGAAGGGCACGGCGGGCGGGGCTCCCGGGGCTGACCACGCTGGCGGCGGACCCGCGAGGGTGCAGGGACAGAGGCGGGCGCGAGCCCTGCCGGGGTCACACTGTTTGGCTGGGGCCCTCGGGGAGCCGAGCGACCCCGGCCCCTGCTTCGCGGGCTGCGGCCGGCACAGCGGGGCGGGGCATGTCAGCGTGAGATGGGGCCAGGGGCGCCCTCTCAGGCCCCTCCAGGGCGCAGTAGAGGAGCAGAAGGAGCCCCTGAACCAAGAGCCCCGAGAGCTGTGCCCCCGAGGCGGGCAGGTGCGGGGACGCGAGGTGCGGCTAAGCAGGACGTCAGCCTTGGCGTGGGGGCGACGGTGCGCCAGCCCCCTTGTGTTGCTCCCCTTTGGTCGGCCCCAGCTCTCTCAGGGTCGCCACGTCACTGGGCGCTTAGCACTCGCTGGCGCCGCTGGTGTGGCCTGCCTGGCCTGGCTTCTCAGTGCGGTCCTTCCCTGCCTGGAGGCCAGGGGCCGGCTGGACCTCGAGCTCCACTCACTCACCTTCCTTCTCTGCGGGCCTGGTGGGGCGCGGCTGGGGTGTCGTTTGGAGACTCACCAGCGCCAGAATTGCCTCAGCTTGGAGTCCCAATTAGAGGACAGTTTGAATGTTTTTAGCCCCTCCAGAAAGTCATGTGTTGGCAACCTAATCCCCAGTGTAACAGTGTTGGGAGATGGGGCCTTTGGGAGCTGTTGAGGAAGGATTAATGTCACCAAAAGGGGCTTGCTAAAGCGGGTTCAGCTCTTGGCTTTCTACCTTCCACCACGTGAGGACACACTAGGAAGACACAGGTCAACCAGATGGTGGCACCATTATCTTGGACTTCTAGGCCTTTTAGAACCAAGATACTAAATTTTTGTTATTAAATTACCCAGTGTGGCATTTTCTTGTGGCAGCGAAGAGGGCTAAGGCAGTCTGTTTTCATCTTTGCTTATACTCTTTATTTGATATGAAGTGGCTTCTCTTTTCCCCCATGTTCAATCTATGCACAGGGACTTTTGTGGATCCCATCAAAGGAACAGATGCCTGTGGAGATGAGGATGGGGTAGGATCAGTTTTTCAGTTTCATTACTCCAGGTCTCTCTGCTATCAATGAAGGGCTGAAAATACAGCCTGGGTAGCCCTCTCTGGTTAACAGTCAAGTCTGTTAGGAAAAACTTTCCACCAGCAGCTGTGTTTCCTAAAGGTCAAGGAACCTTATCTTTAAAATTACATTTGTTTTTAGTGACCTTACACCAACTTCATCCTAATACAAATGATATGGATAGCTGGAAGAGGTTATCCACCTCAGGGTCTGAGCATCCTTGTATAGTAATTAGATATTGCATTAGCAATTAGATTAGACTACAAATTATAAGTTGAGTCTAGAGGCTGTCCAAGGTGATCTTGTCCTGCCCTTTGAGCCAGACTGGAATGAGGAAACTCCCCACTTTCTTCTGGTCACACCGGAAGCCCTATGGCTAGTGACACTGTGGCACTCACAGGGTAAGATAAGACCCGCTGAGGATGACAAGGATCTTCAAAGCAATGTAGTAGCAGTAGTGAAAAGTTTCACCTGGGGAAGGAAACTAGTTTCCTTACTGCCCCTTGTCTCATCCTTGCGAGAATGCTTGGTTCTCTTTACAAGCCTTCCCTGCCTAGCGACTTAGCTAGCACATCCAGTCATAATCCCCTTGCCATTTTCCTCAGTGTGAATGTGATCAATAAATACCAAGGTTCTGGCTGCCTCCTGGCCTTGCGTGCCCCATGAACAACTGGCCATCCCAGATCCCCACTGCATCGCCATTTTGTCTCATTCTTTTTTTCCACTATGCACCATAACAACTTGCAGGAAATTGGGGACTCACTGCAGGAGTCCCCAATAATTGGGTATACCAAGAATGCAAAGACT
>RJWT010055812.1:0-10108 GCA_004365215.1 Cuniculus paca
TAGACTCTGTCACAAAAATAAATAAATAAATCCCAGTCTTCTCTGCTTCAAGTATATCCTCCATTTCTCCATACAGCTAATCACTATTCTAAATTATGTGTGTATCTTCTCTGTAATTATAACTACACTCTTTACAAAAAAACTTCATATAATACATTTATGTTTAGTATATTTTGATATTTGTACAATTGAAATTTCCTATGTATTTTACAACTCACTTTATTCGTTTCCTTATTTTTTGCTTTATAAATTTTAATTGGCATATAAGTACTTATTTATGAGTACAATAATACAATTTATTTCATGTACATAATATATAAATATCAAGTATGGGTGATTTGTATCTTTACTTCTTCAAAAGTCAGAAATTCATACATTATGTGTCAGCTATACTTACTTCATAGCCACTATGGTACTGAATTTCATTGTATTTTATGTATCCATTCTTCTCTTCATGGAAACTTGTGTCCAGTTTTATGTGTGTTTCATGTTAAACAATGACAAGTGTATCTTAGAAATGATTCTCAGAGTTTGTTCTCCTGAGTAACAGCATCACTTGGAGAGTTGTTAGATATGCAAATTCCCTAGCCACACTCCAGATGTGGAATCTGGAGAGAGGAGGGAGCACAGTTTTTAACATTCTGCCTCAGCAATTCTTATGCACATCCGAATGGAAAAATCACTAATATGGAGTATGTAACAAGAAAAGTAATTGCTTTGTTATAATTTATAAATCTTCACTTCACCAGACAATACCACATACTTTTGGAAGACATTTATACTAATGTCAGTTGCATCAACAGTTAATATGAGCCCTTTTTTATTCCAAATCTTCCAAACACTGGTATTTCCTTGTACTTTTTCAATTTCTTAGGAATTGATTTTATTGAAAGCTTTTCATGTGTTTACTATTACAATATCTCCACTTTTAGGATGCTGATTGTATTAATCAGTTTTCATATTGATGAGGCACAACACTCAATGCCTCACCTTCAAGGAGAAGACAATTGATTTCACTCATGGCTTCAGGTGATTCAGTCCATGGTACTATGGCTCCAAGATAGAGAATAGAGGAAGGGCATGGCAGAGAAAAAATTTTCATTTTAAGGTTGCTGCAAAGCAGAGCAAGGGAATAATGCCGGACATATGGGGGCCAGGGACTATATAAGGGTACAAAGCCAGGCCTCCCTGACCCACTGAGATGCCCAGAAATGTGCTTTACAAATCTTCTAGATGACTCACAAGTCAATCAAGTTGACATAATTAAGTTTCTTCACAAGTGTATAGATTTTCTATCATTAAATTATGTTATCATTCTTGATGTAAAACTACCCTCATTGTTATATATGGAAATTTCCATATAGGTGAATTATTTGCATAGTAGTTTTTATTTTGCATCCATCTTCATAAATCATATTTACCTAAAAATTTTCCATTTTTGCAAATATTTTATCTTATTATTCTTCCAGATTAACTTGTAGTTAGGTTTGTTTTTGAAGAGGTAGCACTTGTTGAATATTTTGAATGAACAATTTAATTACTTTAATGTTTTTTTCTATTCAAATTTTTAATTCATTTTTAGTAAATTTGAACATTGCCATTTAACTAAGAACCTGTCCACTTCATCTACATTTTCAAATTTATTGGCAAACATAGTTTTTTTATTGATATAAAGTATTTTGCATTTTTACAGCTATGTTCCCCGTTCCATTCCAAATAATCTGAGTGTTCCTTTTTCACTTTACTGCATTAATCTCACATATGACTTTACTTTAGTCTTTTCAAAGTACTGGAGATTTTTACTCAATGGACCCCAAAACAAGGCAATTTATTTGATTCAGGACAGTAAGTAACTGTTTTGTGCTCAAAGGAAAATACAAATAAAATTGTTTTACTTCTTAAGAAAATAAATTTATATATATTATTCATGATAGTTAAAGGTTGATGATGTTGGAAGTTTTATTATTGTTTACCACCATATCTCTATTTTTTAGCACTAAAATCATCCCTATATAATATTCTAATAAAAAAAAACTCATATTGAAAATTTTGACTTCTGAATTTAGTCCATTCCCCTTTGGAAAGAAGGTGGTAAATTTTTCACAGTTCATTCTACAAAAATTATGCAGTAGTCCCTATTTAACCACAGAGGCCAGGGACCTTTCAAAAGTCCAAGAAGGTATCTGAAATCACACATGGAAACTAATTTCATGTACAGTCATGTACTAGTTAGTCTTAGGGATACCTTCTGAGAAATGTGTCCTTCAGCAACTTTTGTTTTTGTGCAAATACATAATGTGCATTTACTCAAATCTAGGCTGTATAGGCCAATCAATGCTGTTGATGTAATCAAGATGCATGGTAAATATAAGATTATGAGATAGTGGCCAGTATTCTCTTATATTTTAAAGTAAACGAATACATAAGTAGAGTTATATTCTAAAATAACAGTAAAAAGTATACCAAACATATAAACAAGCACCATGATCATTTACTATCATTTTCAAGTATTATGTACTGAACATAATTGTACGTGCTATACTCTTAAATGTACTGGTGAGACAGTAGGATTTTTTGCATCACTGTCACCACAAACAAGAATATGGCTTTGTGTTCTTATAATGACTCCAATATCTCTTGGTAATAAATTTTTTTCAGCTCCATTAATATTTTATATAACCACCACTCTGCTTGACTGTTAACTGAAATACCTTTGTGGAACATGTATATTATGATTTTTCCTGTATTGTATATACATACATATACTAAGTTTAATTTATAAATCAGGGATGGTAAGAGATTAAAAACAGTAATTAATAGTGAATTAGAACAATTATAACTGTACTATAGTAAACTTTGCCCGAATGTAGTCTCTCTCACAAAACATCTTATTGTACATTAGAGACCTATTCTCTTTCCTCATTAAGCCAGAAAGTTTCACTATTTCACTATATGATCACTCTTTAGCATATTTGAATTGCCACCATCACTACTCTTGTGCTTTTGGACCACTACTGAGTAAAATAAGGGTTGCTTGAACACAAGCATAGTGATATTAAAACAGTTCATCTGCTAAACAAGAGGTTTATTAAGTGCCTGCAGGCAGATAGGGTACAGATTGTGGATTTGCTGGAGAATGGAATGATTCAAATCCCACCGAGTGTAAAGGGTTTCATGAGATGTTATCACCATGGCTCAGAATGGCAAACAATTAAGGACTTTGAATTATTTATTTCTGCAGTTTTTCTTTGAATACTTTTAGATCTATGGAAAACAGAAATGGAGCAAAACTAAATCACGGATGAGAAGGACAACTGTACAATGATTTAACAGCATATCTCTAGAAAGACTTCTTGTGTTTTCAAACGGAAGCAATGAAAAAATAAGAATGCACTTACTGAATAAATACACAGTTTATTCACTCAGAAGTGCCATGTCATAAATCTCCTAAGCATGCTCACTGGATTCAGTGTTTTAACCCTGTCTGCATATAAGAATTACCAAAGGAGATTTAAATATTCCAGACCAGTTAGAATAGAAATCTGCTCTGTTGGGCCCGGGCCTATGAGACTCAAATATGCAGGAAGGGTTGAAAAAGACTGGCATTAGTTATACATTTCTACAATTCTAGGCCTTAAATTCATTTGTAACATTGACCTACATGGTTTTTTATTAGAATAACAGACTATTGAGGTCAAAAACCACAGCAGCTAATAGCAAAGTGCTCTTCCTGAACTAATTCAACCATTATAAGACACTTCAAAAGCAATTTCCCAATCTGTATTTTATGCAGTTGAAAATGCTGAAATAGTACTCTGTGCTTTATCAAACATTTTCTCATGTTGCAGAATTAACTGGTTTATGCTTAAGAATATATTTATCTTACTTTATGTTTTTTCCTGACACTAGTGAATTCTAATCTCTTTTTAATAAAACAAGACAGTTCCATATTATGGCAGGTAGTTAATAACAATACCGGAACTAAAAGGAAGCCTGCTTAAAAATCTTCTGAAGTGTGGCACAATTTGCTACCCCAAATATACCTGGAGATTACGGAGAATGGAAAGCAGTTGAAAACAGGTGCAACCAATCCTCTTTGACCTCCCTCTTTTCTTTCTGAAAGCAGGAGAAAAAATGCCTCTGTGAGAGAGGGCCTTGCTCTATCAGGAAGAAAGTGGCATTATTATTACCAGGGATGAGGAATTGAGGCCCAGGAAAATCTGTAGAAACAAATCTTATAACCTAAATCTTATCTTCCTAATTACTTTTTCACCATTCACTACCTAGTTCACAATCACTTATCTTGTCATGTTCTCATATTCTACCACTCTTTGTCTAATTCAGTAGATAAGCATTCAATCCTAACTGCTTCTTTGAGTCTTTGTTCTATTGTGCTCACTCCGTGTCTATGTACATTTAAATAAAATGTATATGCATTTCCCTCATACAGTGACTAACATCAGCTTAGTGTTTATTCTCAGGTGGAGACAGCATTAAAAGATTAATAGTAGAATGGCCTCAGACTGGGGTGCATCATATGGCAGAAGGAAAAAGAAAGTATGTTTTTAAAACAAAACTGGCTTTAACCAACAATGAATTACACTTTTGTAAAAGAGAATCAGATATATTAATTTAGTTGTTTTTGTGTCCTAATCTGACTTAAATTTATGTGAATCAGATTTTTCTTCAACAGCAATGCTTGTATTGGTTATGTCTGGTAATCTGATTTCATTTTTCAGTACTTATGAGATGTAATAATTGTCCTAATTACTTTTAGAAACTAAAGAAAGTTTGGTCACATTTGAGGGGGCAATGTAGAATGGAATTTTTTTTTAGTTGGGAGAAAAATTATTTTGCACTATAATATAGTAGATAATTGTCTCTCTATCTGCTTTACTTTTTGGAGATTCCTCCTGATATTAGTCCCAGGATTTGAATGAGACATCGTCTCCCCGTAACTTCGATAGAGACCATGCGGTACATTCCATTAATAGTACATTGGAGGGTTTTGTGCTACAGAACGTAGGAGTGGAGCTTATAAAAAAGAAACATCTCTGATAGATTAGGCTGTAAAGACAGCGAAAGGTGGTCATCATTGCTATAACTAAAAAAAAGACAGAGACCAATCCAGAAGAAAATAGAAATGAGAACTGAAATACAAATTCCCAGTTAGTTGAGTCTTTTGGAACAAATATTTGCAGTATATTTTTTAGTATGCGGACAGTACATACCCTCATCAACGTAATGCTTGGCTGCCACTAAAGAACTCTGACTGCTGAAGTACTATCAATATTTAAACACCATTTTTGTAGAGATTAACATGACAATATTTTATGTGCCAAGGAAATAGAGAAAGTGAAAGGCAAGTAAACATAGAACCTTGGCATCAAATTTGTTAAAATTTTTAAAATTGGTAAAATGAAAACCATGTGATATGATAACAAAACATCAGGAAAGTGGGGTTTTGTAAATGAATATAAAATGTGGAATTACAGAGGCACAGGTGGTAGATGATACGTCTCAAGTTTAAAGAGGTTGACATTGCTCACATGATTAATTCTTTATTTTGGGGACTGTGAGCCTTTCATTTAGACTGACAGTAGGAAGAATTTGCATAAAAATAAAAAGATGTTTAAATCGGCTGGTTTCTTATTATGAGTGCTAGTAATTCCTACAAAAAGAGAAAATGGAATCTTAAGGAAACATTGGAGAAAGAAAAAAATCTGCTTATTGGGAAAAACCTTGCATTGTTCAATAATCCAGGTTACCTGGTAAGAAGATAGTCACATATATTTTAGTGTTGATAAGTCCACATTCTAAGCCCCATACTAAAAGAAGCAATGTAGAAATAAAACAAGAGGTTTGATCAGATCCAAAACAGTTATTGCTTGACCATGAACATTTCCCAAGCATCTTCTAATCTTCTAATTTTCAATAGCTGCCTAAAGGGGATGAACATTAACTGGAAAAAGAGAGAGTGACAGAGACAGAGACAGAGACAGAGAGACAGAGAGAGAGACAGACAGAGGCACAAAGAAAGAATCAGAGATATTAATGAGATTCAATCTGAGACAGGGACAGGTTTACTATTTATTTTAGGGTGGGGGACCCGAAAGACGCAATCATGTTGAATCAAGCGAAGTCAGGAGTAGTATTTTCAAAGATCATAACTAAGAGACAAACAGATAGACTAGGATTCATATTAAAAGCCTCTTGATTCTTGGCTTTAACTTTCCCAAGTAAGGAGTACCAATTGATAAGAAACCAACAAAGGGTTAACTGTTGTTAACTTTGCAGAGTAACCCAAAATATGTTAATCTAAAATCTGATGTGATGTTATAGGAAAATATGAAAGTGAAAGCTTCCCAAACTTCAGAATCAGGAGCTGCAAGATTGGTTGATAAGGGGACTCTTTACTGCAGAGCAGGGAAAGTGCCTACTATGATCGCATAAAATACCTTTTATGTAGCATGAATAGACAAACAAATAGCATAAACTCTGTTCCCATCTTCACTGTCCAAGTCAGGTTTTTACTTAAAAGATTCCACTTTCTCACCACCATAACTGAGTATGATAGACATAGTTTCTGATCAATAAGAAGTCGCTTTGGGTCCTGTACAAAAGGTAAGATTTTTAACCAGAAACCCTGGACTAGAATTTCAGTGTACTAATTCAATGAGATATGAGGGAAGCACATACTGGGGAGAATTTGAAATGTTTCTACAATAGTTTGTGGTAGAGTTGCACCAAGTTAGGAGAAGCTGTTTTAAAATTGTCTGTATCAAGTAAAAGATGTGAGTTCTGTAAATAAAAGATAATAAATATCTGTAATTTTGTTCCGTTTGACTTGCACAGCTCACATTCAATATGTGTTGCTCTAATGATGTACAGCATGAAGTTTAGAGCAGGGCATATGAGCAAAACCTAATTGAAAGATCCAAACACTAGTCCTGATATTCATTAAGAAAGCAAACTGCTCCAATGCCTGAGTCAGGAGGATGGCAAGCTTGAAGTTAGCTAAGGCAACATTGCAAACCTTGTATCACAATAAAAATTTTTAAAAAGGGAATGGGACTGGATATAGCTTAGTGGGTTGGTCCCCCATGTAGGCAAAGAAAGGAAAGAAATAGGAAGAGAAGATAGAAGAAAAGAGAAGCGAGAAAGAAGAAGAAAACAAAATTTGAGTCATAGGAGCAAAAGAAATTTATTTCTGACATTTGTGGAAGAAACTTTCCAAAGGTTACTTTTTGGACATTAATTCACCTAAAGTTTCTAGCTACACCAATAATTCAGATTAAATATTGTCTAAACTGAATACAAAGTTAAAGAGGAAAAAAGGGCATAACAAAAGAGAAAGAAAATCAGAACCACACAAGACTGTTTTAGTCCCTGTATTCTTGTGTACCTGGAGCTAGCTTTATCCCTGGACTTGTCAGTTATGAGAGCTAATAACTCCATTTGTTTTACTTAAACTTGTTCAGCTTGATTTTTTTCATTTGTCACCCAGTTAAGTAAGAACATAAAACAGTAGTCACACACTCAAAAGGTCTGGGGAACAGGATCATCACATAAATAAAAGGGGTGAAAAGCTGAGAAAGTTCTAAAGCCACAGGGACGAGTAGGAACAGTGTAGAAAAAGTGTGTGACAGAGTAATTGGGAGCACCAATTCTCTATTACACTGATTGTGTGAATGGAAACAATGATTATACTAAATTTTCTTATCTTTAAAGAAAGATATACAATTGCATATGAAGTCTTCAAAAATTGAATTTATAAAAATGTGTATTAGTTACTATTTTAATCAAATGCATTCTGTAAGCTAGCTCATAGCAGACCATGATTTTGAATATAACACCATAAAATGTACAGTAATAATTTGTATCTATCACATTACAAAAAAAGGAAGATACATCTAAAAAATTAGTTTTTACTTTAAATTGCTTGTGACCAGTAATTTACTCTGGTGTTTCTTTTTTTTTTTTTAATTTTTAAGAGAATAAAACCAAATGAAATAAAACAGAATAGAGTCCATCAAAACAAAACTATGAACATGGTACAGGACTTCAAAACAAGATAAAAGGAAATCAATAATGTCTACCATAATACATTTTGTTATCTTTGAAATAGCTTTCCATGCCATCAAATATAATAAATTAAACAAACTAAAACAGAATAATACCAAACTAAACAAAACAATGAAAGCAATACAGGTTTCAAAATATGATAATAGATTAACAATGGCCACTGCCTTCCCTTTTTAGACATTTCCTCCCCTTTCACTTTCACAATATGCGTTGTGCATTTTGGAACTCACTAACTCCTTTAGTTGTTTATACTAGGGAAGCAACACAAATTTCACCCATGTGACTCTGAACCATTTCACTCCTGCACATGATCTCAAGTTGTGTCCATTTACCTACAAGAACCTTGAGGTTATCTTCTATCATAGCTGAGTAGGTTCAATCGTATAAAAATGCCATGTCTTTCTTATTCATTCTGCAGTTGATGGGCAAGCTACTGCTGCTTTTTTCTTACAGCAGAAAAAAAGTGATGCTCCTTAAGTATTCCTATGCCCAAATTCCTATCTTTTAAAGCAGCCAGTGTTAGTATCATATGTCTCTGGAGGCTGAGCAGATAATAAAGTAGAGGGAGCAGAAAGTAGTAGTTTACTACACCGCTTATCCTTGTTCCAAACTATTTTGTGTCGTGTTATTAAAACAAAACAGGAGAACAATAAAAAAATTGTGTGTGAAGTTGAATGTTGAATTACCAGTGTAAAATGTTTGCTATATATTTTCAGAAAAAAAAGTGTGCAAAAATATTTCACTTATGCATTTGAAACACATTCCAGTCATTCAGAATATATTTTAGCATCAAACCACTTTAGTACTTTAGAACAGAAGATGTTCTGTGTCTGTAAATACACCTCTGTGCAAAAGGTAGGTGACATGGATCATGGACTGGAGAACATTCTGTGATGTGAAATAAGTCAGACAGTGTAGGACAAGCATCTCGTGACGGCAATGAAAAAATTGATGGCCACCAGAGGTTGAGGAGGGCATGGGAAAAAAGCAGGTAGAGCAAGTATGACCAAGAGGTGCTAATTTATCTTTAGACAGGGGCAAGAAGTCCTGGTGTGGTGTTGTAGAGTATGGTAGTCAAAAATGTCCTGCATATTTCTAAAAGCTCTAAGAAAGGACTGAGAGATTTTGTCAATAATAAGTGATACATGTTTGAGGAAACAGACATAGTTAATGTGGTTTAAACATGAGATTATGTAGACAGGTATCAAATATTGTGCTACCCTAATAATATGTATAACTTTTTGTACCAGTTTATGACATCAGTGAAAGAGGAGATAATCAATTAGGTGTGGTAGGGTATGCTGTTATCCCAGTACTGTGGAAGGCTGAGGCAGAATGATTTCAAGTTGAAACCAAGTCAGTACAATTTATTACTGAGACTTTATCTGAAAGTAAAAGCTAAAAAACTAAAAAAGGGGACCAGAAATGTGGATCAATGCAAAAGCCCTAAGTTTAAACCTCAGTACGACAAAAAGAAGAGGAGGAGGAGAAGGAGGAGGAGGAGGAGGAGAAGGAGGAGGAACACATTGTAAAGGTCATCCATCACCTGCCACCAGAGGAAAGAGACCTTGAAAGAAACCAGGCTCACACAAGCACTCTGTTTTTAGACCTCTGGCCTCTGCACTACGTTGTTTAAACCACCTGGTGAAGGTGTTTTGTTATGACAGCTCCACAGACCAGCACGGAGTGGAGATTCCTCTCTATTCCCTGTCCAGCCTTCATGGAGAAGAGGTCAGTGTTCCTTCCCCCATCAATGAGTCCATAACTCTATCATTATAGTTTGTTAATTCCTCTTGTGAGAAACCACAAGGTGAAAGGAAAACAACAACAATAATACTAGTAATACCATTTTAACTCAGAGATGAACTGAGAATTGATCATTTCAATGAGGATCATTTTTATGAATGAAATAACTTTTAATAGCATTATTTGTATGAGGAAGAGTAATACATCTCAGAAAAAGAGAGGGAGAGAGTAGAAGCAAATGACGCATAGGGCTATAGGAGAAGGTGTTTTAAAATTG
>RJWT010055813.1:0-10106 GCA_004365215.1 Cuniculus paca
CGAATAGGGGTGGGAGGCTGCTGGGTGGAGGAGGGGCCCTTGCCGTCAGGAGGAGAGGCTGGAGAAGCGGGTTTTGTGCTACACGCATTCTCACTGTTTCAGAGAGTCATGCCCCTGGAAATGGAAACAGGTGGAAAAGAGATGAGCTTGTCTCCTGTCTGCTGTGGATTAAGGTTCTCTTGGTAGAAGACACACAGTGCATTTTACTTGTTTGCTTTTTGCTGTTGTTGTTTGCTTGTTTTTGGAGACAGGGTCTTGCTATGTAGCCTAGGCTGGCCTTGAATTTGTGATCCTCCTGCCTCAGTCTCCTGAGTGCCAGGATTATTACCATGCTCAACTCTTACAATCCTTTTCTTCTTTTCTTTTCTCTTCTTTTCTTTTCTTTTTTTTTCTCCTTTCCTTTCCTTTCCTTTCCTTTCCTTTCCTTTCCTTTCCTTTCCTTTCCTTTCCTTTCCTTTTCTTTCTCCCCTCCCCTCCCCTCCTCTCCTCTTTTCTTCTCTTCTCTTCTTTTCTTTCTTTTCTTTTATTAGACTGAACCAGATCAGATCAGAACATATTGGGGTGGTGTCGTGTGGTATGGTATTGCAATGTATTTTTGTGGTACTGGGGATTGAACCTAGGGCCTCCACACTGAGCTACATCCCCAGCTCTTTTTTAATTTTTTAAGACAAGGTCTCCCTGTGAACCCCAGGCTGGTTTTGAATTCATGATCCTCTTGCCTCAGTCTCTGAGTGCTGGAATTACAGGCATGTGCCACCTCTACATGGGCGCAGCTCACATGATGCATTTCAAAGCAGAGGTCACTTTGAATTTTTTTTTTTTTTAGTTTACACGTGCAGAAATCCACAAAAGGACCATTATCTACCAATACATTATGAATGTGGAAATGTTGAGTATGATTTGCATGTATGCAGCATGGTAGTTGCTTTTCATCCCTGTCACAAAGTACTTGAGATTATTCACAGAGAGAGGGAAAAGTCCTGTTTCTGCCCCCGGCCTGGGAGGCTGGGTGCGAGCTGTCAGCATCTTGGTTTTGGGCCTGTGGCGAGGCAGCCCTCAGGGCGGGAGCAGAAAAATGACTTAGATCACCAGGGAGGGAGTGAAGAGAGAAGGGGAAGGCCTGGGGTCCCCCAGCACCCTTCGAGGGGACATGTTCAATGCCTTAGGACCCCCTGATAGGCCTTGAGTCCTGGAGATTTTGCCACCCACTAGGAACATCACCGTGGGGCCCAGGCATTCAGCACAGGCCTTGGGGCCATCCAACGCCCAACTCATAGCATGAGCATGCACTGACACACTTGGAGCTGCCCTCACCAAAACCCTAGACAGAACTGTCTTTTAGGAACCCTGGCGTTTGTACCATTTTATACTTACACACATGGGATTTCTTCAAACACAGATACAGAATGGTCTTTTCCATCCTTAACAATCTCAGAAAACTACGCAGCAGCCTTGCCATGAATTCGGCCATTCCTGTTTGCTCTGCAGTTCATGCTGGCCTTGAGCTTACTTTGTAGCCCAAGCTGGTATTGAACTTGCAGTGATCCTCCTGCCTCAGCCTCCCGAGTGCTGGGATCACAGCAGTTCGCCACCATGTCCGGCTCCTGTTTGCTTCTTATCCAAGGGCAGCAAAGTCTTCCTGCTCTTCTGGTTGGTAAGTGACTCCTCGGCTTAGAAGAAACGCGTTTGAGAAAGAGAACGCAGCATGGGGGTGAAAAAGCAAATGCTTCCCAGGCTGGTGGGGCACGTCTGCCGGCTGAAAGTTCAGGCGCTTAAGATGAACTCAGTGCCACAGGCACTGGGTGCCCTACACGGCTCAGGGCGGGGGGCAAAGGAGCTTGGTGTGATCCTTAGGCGAGGGCGCTGTCCGATGGCAGAGGCCCCCAGGCACCCACTCTTGAAATGCTGCTGAAGTATAGATGACAGAAGAAATGGATGTTTAGGGTCAGACTTGCATAGTTCCTTTCAGTGCGTCCTGATTACAGTCTTGCGGTAGGCGTGTGAATTTGGGCCCGATTTGGAGGGGACCCTGGGAGCGCCTTGGGGTGGACGTTTATGGTGCATAAATGTCATCCGCGCTGGGCAAGCTTGGTCTGAACAGCAGCGCCTGGGTAAGCCCCAGTCAGAGCTGTCCTGGGGTGTCCTGGCGGGGCGGGGGGGTTCTCTGTTGGCAGCAAACTCTGCTTCATTCACATCTCTCTATACTCCGGCAGGTGGACGTTCTCAGCCTCCCTTTCCAGATGAGGAAACTGAGGCACCCAAAGGCTGAGGCACTTTCCCAAGGATACCCTTGTGACAGAGCCATGGGATGGGGTGGGAGCCTCTTTAGCATCTCCTTTATTATTTATTTATTTATTTTTGTACTGGGAATCAAACTCATGACCTAACGCTTGCCGGGCAGGTGCTGTGCCGCTGAGCTGTATCCCTGGCCCTTCACATTTCCTCTAGCATCCCCTGCCTTTGACGCGAGGGCTGCGTTTCTCCTGGATTTCTGTTCCCATTGCCTGGAACTTTGCCAGGGCACAGGTTATGCTCCAGAAATGCTGAATGAATGAATACTGAATGAATGAATGAATGCTGAATGAATGAATGAAAATGAATGAATGAACGAAGAATGAAACCAGTAAGTGGCAGAATCAGGGGCCAAAGCCAGGCTCATCCAAAGACTCCTCGTTCAGTTCGTTTCTCCTCGTACAGGGTTAAGCTCCCTGTCTCGCTTGCCTCGAGCCTGAAAGCACACCAGTGTCCCTGAGGAGGTGCAGGGGACCCTGGTTTATTCCTCTTCCCACAAAGAAATGCAGGCTCGGGGGACTAGGGGAGAGATGTTGGGGACATGGCCAGGACCATGTGGTTCAGTGGAGGGGAAGGGCAACAGCAGACAGACCCCGGGGGCTGGGAGTGCCCAGACGTGGGTTTGAGTCATGGTCCTCGTGTCGTCTGGCTCTGGGTCTCTGCACTCTGCTGGGAGGTGGCCTCGTGTGGAACCTGAGCTCTGGAACCTTGTTGCTAGAGCAGTGGGGGCCGCTTTGTGCTTCTAGGGTGGTGAGGTCCCCTGGGGCCCACTCTTCATCCCTGAGGGCGGCCAGGACCTTGTCCAGCCACACAAGCCAGGCTTCAGGGCTTGGGTTTGGAGACCTGGGTGAGGCCCTGGAAGGTGGGGAGCTGGGAACTTCCTGTCTGTGCTGGATGGGGGCTCAGACCTCGCCACCCCTCTGGGCCACAGCGGGGCTCCCCTGCATTCACCCTTGGAGATAGAAGTTGCTCCAGGGCTCCGCTGTGTTCCAGGACACAGTGACATGTGCCTGGGCTCCCTCTGCAAGCAGCCACCATGAGGGGCCCTGGGATTAGGGCATTTGAACCCCAACTCGGCCACTGCCAGCTGTGTGATTTCGAGAAGCTGTTAAACCTCACTAGACCTCAGTTTGCCCCTTTAAAACCAGGGTAACTCGTGCTGACCCATGGGGCCCCAGGAGTGTCCAGCACAGTTGCAGATGGGGCGGCCCCACACAGACGCGTGGCATCCGATGCTGTCGTTATTGTCACAGCCCTGTTTAGACAGACACTGTCCCCAGGTCCTGGGTGTCTCACCTGGTGGCTTAGGACCTGCACTGCCCGGGCCGGGCTGAGCAGTGTGGTCTGCAGCAGGCCTGGCTGTCGCTATGTCGCCTTCCAGCCTTGGCTCTCGGCCACCCCACACTCCCACCCCCTGCACGAAGCCTGAGTCAGCGCTGCCCATGGGCCCCGGGCCAGGGCGAAGTGGGCCGAGGAGGGTTCGTCTCCCTCCCAGCTCCTCCCTTTGCACCCCGCCTCCCCTGTGGGAGGCCCTGTCGGGGTCACAGTCCTCTTCCTGGAGGCCCCGCACCTTTCCTTCCGGAACAAATGAAGCTTTCCATCTTGATATCATTTCAGACTTAGAGAAAAGAAAGGTATGGGTGCCGCATCGTGAACCCCAGATCTTCACCTCGGCTCCCCTCCGAGCAGGCTTGGCCATGCTTGTGATGAGCCGTGATCGCTCGGATTTCCTTTTTCCCTTGGCTTCCTTCCATCTTTCATTCCTTCTTCCTTTCTTTCTTCCCTTTTTCTTTTTCTTTTCCTTTAATTCTTTTCTTCCCTACTTTCCTTACTTCCTTTTTCTTTTCCCCCCTCCATTTTCCCTTGCTTCCCCTTTCCTTCCCTCCCTCTCTCCTCCTCCTCCCCACCTTCTTTTCCACCACTATTTCTTCTCCTCCTCCTCTTCTTCCTTTCTCTCTTTCCTTGCTTCTTTCTCCTCCTCTTCTTTTTCTTCCTTCCTCCTCCTCCTCCTTTTCCTCCCTCCTCCCCCATGTAGGGACCAACCCCGGGCCTCTCCACTCTCTGTCCCGCAGGCCCGACCTCTCCCTCCTCCTACCGTACAGAGGCTGAGAGGGCGGCTCTCCCCAGGGACCTGCTGTTTCCCTCTGAGCTGCTGGGGAATGAGCCGCAGACTCGAGCCTCTTTGCCCTCGGTAACTCGGCGTCCACACTCGAGGTCCCTGATGGTCGGTGGTGTTGGTCTCACACCAGGGCAGCTTTGACAGGGCCCCCATGAAGCTGGGGAGCAGTGGGGCTGATCTGAGGTCTCCTGCACTTCCTGACCCGCTCCCCTTCATCTGGTTCTGTCTCAGAGCCCAGCAGAAGTGCTCCAAGCCCGGGGTTCAAATCTCCCCTCTGCCTCTCACCCATTGTTTGTGCTTAGGCAAGTCATTTATTCATCCAGCCTTGGTTTCCAGGGCTGTAGAATGGGAGTGTTTTACCTGGTGGCCATGAAGGGGCCGGGGAGGTGGCCCATCAGATTCCTGGCACCCCCGAGGAGTGCCAAGGATGCTTCTGGTCCCTGTTGATTTCTTTCCCTCCAGGGCTCTGGGAAGCCCACTCCACCCTCTGGCCTGGGAGAAAGCCCCTCTGGCTGTGGGAAGAACTCGGAAGCCTCCCCGAGGATGGGCCCGGAAGAGGACCTTGCGCGGCCTCCCAGGGAGGAGCCTGGCACTGCACGGGTGACAGGTTCACCAGCCACGGTGGTGTCTTGGGGAGCATTCGCACACATGGCCATTTTGCAAGTGAGTCCAGTTCTCTGGACACTTACTGTGTGCCAGCATAGCTGGAGGCCCTAGCTCAGATCTCAGGCTGGTCACTCAGCTGCCAGTGACAGATGGCATCTCTTCTCTCGGTGCCTCGGTTTGCCCATCTGTAAAATGAAGCTCCTAAAGGCCACCTGTGAGCCGGAAATGTGCAGGTACCAAGGACTAAGGGAGGCCAGAGCTCTGCCCAGCAGGGCGGGGACCTGTCCACCCATCCGTGTCCCTTGAAGGGCTGGGATATGGCAGATCCATAGTTGGGCTTAGGAACTGTGGGGTTGGCAGATCCCCGGAACTCTCATTTGGGATGGGGGATGGGGTGGGAGGATCACTTCCTGTCCAATCCCTTTACTGGAACTTCTGTGCCTCCTGGTGGTCGATAGGAGCAACTGCAGCCTTGCTCTTGGCCTTGGTGGAATCTGGCCCTAGAACACTGGGAGGCCTGGTATTGGCCTTGGCATGAATGATGCACTGCCTACCAGTAACGGAGGGCATCAGCACATTTCTAGAAGGCAGTCTGTCTGTATTTATGAGAGGCTTAAAGCTGTGTACATGATTTAACTCAGTGTTTTTAGTTTGGGGAGCGTATTCTTAGGTGATCACTATGAATGAAAATTTAATTTCAAGGATGTTCGTCACAGATCTATTATAATTTAGCCTCATCAGAAACCCCGTGTGCTTAACAGTAGAAGACTGATTCAATAGTTTGTCCCTATGGAATACTATGCAGCTTGGAAAGATGTAGACGATACAGAGTTAGGTTTAAAAAAAATAACTATAAACAACTTCTATATATAAATAGGTTGAATGGACTGAGGATGTAGCTCAGCAGCACAGCACTTGCCTGGCAACCATGAGGTCCTGAGTTCAAGTCCCAGTACCAAAAATAAACAGGTTCATGTGTGTGCACACGTGTGTGTGCACGCACATGTGTTTGTGCATGTTGTAGTTTTCTTCTCTTGTCTCAATTTTTTTTGAGTTTTTCAAATAGAACACAGATGATTACTTTAATAGACAAGAAGCCACAGACTGACACAGAAAGAGCAAAGTGTCCAGGTGATAGCAGTCGTGAGCCACACGAAGGAGAGGCAGAAGGCCAGGCCAGGGAGATGGAAGGTGGCCACAGAAATGCAGGAGGTTGGGGCCGCCCTGCAGTGCCTTGTGGGACTGGAAGTGGGAGCGGAAGTGGATTGGGGTGGGCAGAGGGGAGCAGGGTCTGGTGGGAGGAGCCAGTCTGACCTGCAGGACCCTGAATGGCACAGAAGGCCTGATTTGTAGGCCTGGCAGATTAAGCAGAAAACAAGCACGCACAATGAAACCAGGAGGCTCCGCTGAGTTTGGCGTCAAATGTGTAATGGATCGGTTTTCATGGAAGCATCTCCCATGCAGTATTTGGGATATTCTTATGTATAAAGAGCATTTGCTCTCTGGAACTCCAGTTTAACAGAGCATCCTATGTTGCATGTGGCCACTGTCATTCCTCGGTTCCCAAAACTCCACCACGCAGGGCCCTGGGCTGCTTTCAGAAAACAGCTTAACCTGCTCGTGCAAGAGCAAATAGAACATTGATTCAGACCAGCAACACCAAAACAAAAAGGACAGAGTGAGCCTCTATACCGGTACTCCTGCTTCTGGAAACTTCTAGAATTTTCTCTGAGGACAGATACTCCACAGTCTCCTCGGTTTTGTCAAAATGAGGGGTCAATATAAGGTGAACATCTTTCCATGCATGCAAATGCTGTTCTAGCCTCTCCATTTCATTCGTTTGTTCATTAGATGTTCATTGGACGTCTACTGTGGTCCAAGTGTAACAAGGGCAAACAAACCAAGATAGTCAGAGATGAATGTCTTTAGTTGCACTGTCCTAGGTGCCTCAATGTCCTGAATCCATTCAAAACATTTCCCTTTCATGGTCATTTTGACCTTGGGAAAGAGCCAGAAGTCACGCGGTACCAGATGTGAATGAAGCAGATGTGGGCACCGCCTTGTCTTCAGGAGCCTGCCTTTCTACCAGATGGCACTCAGGAGCAGTGTTCACCATTTTCATTGCACTTTATAAAGACCCTCATGAAAGAGGGTTCCAGAACTGCTTCGGAAAGTGGCAAGAAAATGGGATAAGTGCGTTCAAAGCTAGGGGGAGTATTTTGAAGGGAATTAATGGCAATGAATCATTTATTGTAGTCCATTTTAAAATTTAAACACCATATTTTTATCATCATGTGTATTCCCTAGTTTGTGGGAGGGAAAAAGAGACAAGAAACAAAGGGAAAACAAAAGAAGCCAAGTCAATGCCTAACAGTTCATGTTAACTGCCAATAAGAAGTAATGTGAAGTACAGATAATATGAGAAAGGATCTTCCAACTAAAGAAAACCATCTTTTATTTAACCAACCCTCTTGTGCTGGATCTTGGTTAATTTCTATTTTTCTATATGCTGAACAATACCACGATGTACTCCTTCTCCAGTTAATACTTTTTTTCCAGTTAATTCTTTAGGCCCATTGTTAATAACTTTTTTTTTTTTTTGCAGCACCAGGGACTGAACTCATGACCTCGCACTTGCCAGGCAGGCACTTAGGCCACTGAGCTAAATTCCTGGCCCTTGTCTTTTTGAGACAGGGTCTCACTATGCCATTCAGGCTGATCTTGAGCTCACTTTGTAGCTCAGGCTGGTCTCGAACTCACAATGATTCTCCTGTCTCAGCTTCCTGAATGCTGGGATTACAGGTGTGAGCCACCACGCCTGGCTGTTAATTACTCCTTTAGGATTAATCCCTAGAAATGGAATTTTTTTTAGTTGAAAGCATATAAATATTTTATGGAGCTGATTTTCCTTTCATATATTTGAACACGGTTCTGTATTTTCTCTCTATCTTTTTTAAATTGTAAAATAAGATACTGTAAAATTAAAAATTTGGGTGTGTAGTTATATGCGTCTTACCACATTTCCCATATAGATTTATGTACTTACGACCACAATCAACATACAGATTACTGTAGGCCCAGACTAGTTCTTCCATACCAGTGACCTCTTTGTAGATAAACTCTCACCCTACTCTAACCCCTGGAAATCAGCAATCTGTTCTCTACACCCAGAATTCTGCCTTTCCCAGAATGTCAAGTGATTACTTTAAAGTGGAGTCATACAGGGTTTTTTGTTTTTTTTTTTTGAGACAGGGTCTCAGTATATAGTTGAGGCTGGCCTTGAACTCACTATGTAGCCCAGACTGGCCTCAAACTTGCAGTGATCCTCCTGCTTCAGCCCCCCAAGTGCTGGGATTACAGGGGTATACCACCACACCTGGCTGGAATTATATGATATGCAGGCATCACAACTGGATCGTTTACAAACATGAGTACTGTTTTTGAGATTCATCTGTGTCATTGTCATTTTTTTTATTCCTGAGTAGAATTCTACCATATGGATGTTTTATAGATTGCTTATCTACTCATCTATTGAAAGACACTTGGGGAATTAGTCAGTTTTCTGTTACTGTAACAAAGTATCTGAGATCATAAACTTAACAACAGGAAAGGTTCTTTTGGCTCATGGTTTTGAAGACTTCAGTCTGTTGCTTTGGACCTGTGGTGAGGCAGGTATCATGGCAGGAGCACAGAGCAGAGAAAGCTGCTCTCCTCATGGCAGTCAGCAAGTAGAAAAAGACAGAGAGACAGACAGAGAGGGAGGGAGGTAGAGAGAGAGAATAAAAGGGACTTGTGCGCCACAGTCCTCTTCCAGAGCAGCCCTGGTGACCCAACCCTTCCCACTGGTCCTGCTCTTAAAGGTTGTGCCGTCTCCCAGTAGTCCCAAGCTGCAGACCCAGCCTTGGGTGGGACACGTGGGCCTTTGAGGACGTTCTAGATGGGAACTCCCGCATTTGGGCAGTTTCCAACTTAGAGTGGTAACAGACAAAGCTGCTACGAACATTGGCACTCAGCCTTGGCTGTTTTCTCTTCACTTCTGTCTTTTTTTGCTAGCCCTGAGGATTGGACTCAGGGCCTTCACGCTAAGCTGCATCCCTAGTTCTTTTTTCAATTTTTTTTTTTTGAGACAGGCTCTTGTAGGCTGGCCTCGACCTTGCAGTCCTCTCTCCTCAGCCTCCCAGAGTGCTGGGATTATGGGCGTGTGAAGTCTTCGTGTCTCCAGGGTTGATGCTGGGCAGGGGATTGCTGACTATGAGGAAAACGTCAGCTTAATTATATAAGAGGTGCCAAACTCTCTTCCTGCCCACCTTGTCTGAGAGTTCCACAGCCTCCCTGTGCCCTGGCATCATCTGGGCTTTTTCTTTCTACTGTAACAGGTGTGCAGTGAAATCTTGTTGTGCGTGTGTCTATCCTTCCTCCCTTCCTTCCTTCTCTCACTCTTCTCTCTCTCTCTCTGTCTCTCTCTCTCTCTTTCTTTGTTTCTTTCTTTCTCTTTCTTTTGAATTTTTTGAGACAGGGTCTCACTACGTAGTCCAAGCTGGTCTTGGACTATATCGCCCAGGCTGACCTCAAACTCTTGGAGATGCTCCTGCCTCAGCCTTGACACACCCTGCTCCTTGTTGCGCTTTAACTTTCCTTTCCCTGGTGGGTAATGACGTTGATCCTATTTTCACGCACGTTTGTATCTTTGCTGACTTGTCTACTCAAATATTCTGCCCACTTTTTCTTTTAAACTTCACTATTAACTGAGTGCAATACTTTATTCAGATTTCTAGTTTTTCTCTAAAATCCTTATTCAGGGACACCTCGCTCAGGTCCTGTGTTCTGAGTCCTTCTTCAAAGGAGAAGCACTTGAGGGCTTTGGCTGTCGCGTGTTGGAAAGGGGCACCTGTGTCATCCTCACGTCCACCACAGCCTGCGGCCTTGAGGGCATGGTTGCAGGTCTCCACGTGCGTTTACTGGAACGTCACCTCGGTTCTGCTGCTGCTTTGGAATTCTGTGCTGAGCCTGGAGCTAAAACAGGGACAGAGACTGAGCTGTGGATGGAGCCTGGCAGGGTGGGATGTGATCAATAGCTGACCCTGGACCC
>RJWT010055814.1:0-10049 GCA_004365215.1 Cuniculus paca
CTGTTTTACTGAATTTGTACAGCTGATGTGCAAAGGTCAGAAGACGCAATCAGGAACATCATAGGAGCAGGTTGCGTAGAACCCCAGCAACCAGATCAACTCCTTGAATTAATCTGGAAACCTAAAGGACACTGAATGAAGAGAGCAAGAGGACCCAAGAGAAACCACATATAATTAAAAAGTGAAGAAACAACCTTTTAAAAATATTTTAAATATTTAAAATCTTGATTTGGAAAGTCTTCAAACATATAGAGTCAGCAAGTAAAATGCTAATTGTCTTTTCTGTAATAATCCCCTAAATCATAAATTAAATCCTTTTCTAAAAGGCCTCATGCATTAAATCAAACTCCATTCCATAAATACACATGCAAAATACAAAGAACCTGGCATCAGGTCCTGAGCTCAGTTTTCCAGTTAACTTCAAAAGTCACCAGATATGAAGCAATTGATAGAGAACAAAGATAGGCCCAAATTAATTTCTATCCATGGCTCAACTTCTGTAAGTGGAAATTCTAGAGCAGTTCTCACATTTAGTGTGCCTAAGAGATCAATTAAGATACTTGGATTTGGGCTGACACATTCAGTTTTTATTCACTGAGCTGATTTATTGAATGGTTTATGTTTTGAGCCAGTCTCTATCTTTACCAAAGCTTATGATCCAATGAGGGGTATGAACAATAAACAAACCATTATAGCAGTGCAAAATGACTAAACTGTCCTCAGAGACAGCTCTCGCTGATTCTTACAAGATCTTCCTACAACTCAGGGAATTAAAAAAAAGAAAAATGAGATCCAGCATTCATTGGTCAACCTCTAGGTACAAGGCCATTTACACACACTGGCCCATTTAATCCTTATGCAAGCAATGTTAGCCCCATTTTTCTGGGTAAAGCACTAACAGTCTATGCAGCTGGGTTCCTACATTGGTTCCCACATACTCTGCCTGTGAAGCCCAGGTGAGATGCACTAGAGTTTGGGTTGGCTGGATTTTTCATTTGGTCAGTCTATTCTTGTTGGGCAGGAAGAGAACTGCTGAATGAAAAGAACACAGAAGTGCATGCAAAAGAAAGAAAGAAAGAAAGAAAGAAAGAAAGAAAGAAAGAAAGAAAGAAAGAAAGAAAGAAAGAAAGAAAGAAAGAAAGAAAGAAAGAAAGAAAGAAAGGTAGGTTTTGGACACAAATTGAGACGAGCAAGACAGCTTCCATACCACTACCCTGGGGGGTTTGCCAGGCCAGCCTAAGGGGATGCCCCTTGGGTCATGGGAGATTTTGACCACTAGAGGGCAGAGTGTACATTGAGCAAAACAACAAAAATCCCCAAACAGTAGTCCTTTGAGAAAGAGTCCTAACAGTGCACCCCTCATTAACTATTCCAGGGCTGATAAATACTTTCTGTACTCTGGGCAGCTACAGAACAGACAAGAGGTTTTTACACTAGAATATGGCACCTGATTACTGCATCTCAGATCTCAAAGAGCGGGAAGAGTACTCCCTCTGATGGCTCCATTTGTTTCCAATGTTCTTAAAATAACAAAGCTATGAGCACTTCAGTTAACCTTAAGACATCAAGAGTAGAGTATTTTTACTCTTTCCCAGCAGCATGAAGCACATGTCATAGTTTAAAAAAAAAAGAGTAGGCACCTAATGTTAATACAATAATAATAGCCATTGCTGCAGAAATGATAATAGCAATACCAATGAAAAGAACACAGAAGTGCATGATTCTAATCCTACCTCTGTTACTTACCAACTGTGACTGTGCTCAAATCACTTGACCTCTATGAACCCCAGTTTCTTCATCTATGAAATAGAACCCACTTAATCTGTCTTTCGTGATGGTTAAACGAGTTGCTGACTATAAACACTTAGCATACTCAGCAGTTGTTCTGGTAGCTCCTGTCTTTTTGCGGTTGTCATTGTTAATACCAATAGAGTTTTAGCTGTACATTAATGCCACAGAGAAATTAAAGTCTTTCTAAAGGCCACCTTGTCGTGGCTTCTTGCGAATTCCCTATCCAATACCCACCCTCTCTCTTCCTTGTTTTAAGTGAAGAGATTTCCTTCCTGAGACAAAAGGCCAGAGCTTCAGTTTGGAGCCTGGAGTTACATCTCCCCACCTTCTTCAGGAAACTTGATGCCTTTGGTCATGATGATTGACTTATGCATCTTTATCTTCTCCCTCTTCCCTGACTTTTTACACCCTCACATTCGGATATGCTTGAAATCTTAAAGTCAAAAACAAGTAATCAAAACAAATTTTCCCCACATCCTATATATTCCATCTGTCTCTGATTTGCAATGAAACAACTCATTGGCATTTCCTACCCATCTGCTTCCTGCTGTCTGGTAACCTCTGGCCCATTCCAGTCACATTCCATGATGCCTGAACTCACCGAACTCTGACATGACAGCACCATGTCTCATCAGCACTCTTCAGTTCTCTTCTTACTTAATCTCTTAGCAGCACTGACCCTAGTGACCTTCTTTACCCACAGCTTTGACACAGATATCTGTTGGGCTCCGTTAAATTAAACACTAAACTATTCCTTAGGGTCTGTGTCTGACCGCCTTCTTTACTCAGCCTCTAGTTTCAGGAATCTTCCAGGCTCTATCTCAGGCCTTCCTCTTCTGCTTTAATCCTTCCTAGGTGCTCTTGTCTCTCCTCAAGGATCCGGTGGCTATTTCCATATCTGTAATGCTTCACATCTCCGGATGAACATCTCAAGGACACCTCAATCTCACCATGTCTCTAAGAGGATTAAGCCTTCCCTTCTAGCACTTACCTCCTCTCACACATACAGATGAACCCATTCCTTCAACTGTCTCTATTGGAAAATGTTTAACCCATTCAACCAGGCATTTTAAGTCAGAAATTTCACAATCACTCTTAATACTTTCCTTTTCCTTGTCCCTCACATTCAATTAACTATGATTACTGGACTTACATTGTTCAAATCTTGCTCTTTCTTTTTCTCCACCACCTCCAACAGTCTACTATCATCTTTTGCCTGCCCCTCATCATTCCACTCTTCACACTAGCCAGGGAAATACCTTAAAATATTGATTTTACTCATGTCTTCTCCCACATTTGAAATTATATGCTAATTAGTTTTTTTTTCTTTTTTGATAAAATTCAGAATACTCAAAGTATCCTACACTGCTCTTCTTTATCTGGCTCTTCCTATCTCTCCTGTCTCATTTCTCATCTCCATTACCTTTCCTCCTCCTTTCAGCTTTCACAAATCCTCTCTCTTGCATTTCAAAACTGATACCAGAAAGTGAATTAGGGTTTGGGGTGTAGCTCATGGTGAAATATATGCTTAGCTTGCATGAGGTAGGTGTTGAATTCAATCTGCAACCTCCCTCTCCCAAAAGAAGATAAAAATTTCAGAGCTGTACCAATCATAGCCCCTGCCTTTAAGGAATTTATACATATGCAGGAGGGAAGCCCAACTATAGCTATCAGTATAGAACAAAATGGGATAAATAGCTCTAAAAGTGTACACACAGAAGACTTTGGAGGAAGAAGTGAGTGGTGATGTGATGCACAGGAAGACCACAGAGACATTATAGGTATGATCTGTGCATGGCACCTTATGAGATGGGAGAGGTGGGAGCCGGCTCATCCAAGTTGCATAGGAAGACAGGTCTAGGGAAGGATGAATGAAAACAGGGCAGATAACAGCCACATGAGGTCAATCAGAAAAGAAATGCTATCAAGAAGGAAGTGTGTTCAGTGTCAACTCTTGCAGACACCCAGAAAATATAGCACTGAAACTTGACTGTAGAGGCCATTGTAGATCTTTGGTAAAGTACTGTCTGTAGGTAGGTCAGGGTTGAAGGCCAATAACAAAGGAAAACACAAATCATGAGAACATAAAGACCAACCACATAGTTTGTTATTTTAAGAAGTTTGGAAAGATCATGATAGAAGAATCTTGACAATCTATCATTCATCGTCACAGCTAGGACAAGGTAGTCAAATTTCGAATTGGGGCTGATTCAAAACAGGATCTGGTGGCCTTACACAATAGACAGTTGGCAACATGCCAGGAAAAGGAAGGCACAAAAGAAAAAGGACTATTTTGCCCTAGGTTCAGCTACTGAACCCCTCCCCTGTCCCTTGCCTGAGGGACCCCCAGGAAGCCCCAGTATCAGTCCCACTCTCACTCAGCACCAGCTGTAAAGAGTGCAGAACAATGGAAGCTGGTTGTAAAATTTAAGCAGATCAGACACTATAAAATACTTTGTAATGCGCCATTGAGGCGACCAAATAAGAGGCTTGAATAAATTTATATTCCAATTGCTAAACATTACAGTCAATTTAAAAACCCACAAAAGTTTTGCTGAACAACTGTATAAATTAGAATAGATCTGTCGCACTGCACAGTACCTAATAGACTGAGACATAAAACAATCACAGCTAACTCCCTCTCACCTGTTAAATCATCTTGAAATAGATCTGCTAGCTCAACTCTCCAATTTTTTTCCCTTTTGAAAAACACTGTAAGGTAATTCGCAGGTTAATGTGAGTTTTATTTATTATTTATTCACATTTTTTCCCTCCAGACAGAAAGTACTAAAAACTGTCAGGAGCAGGAATTTATCATAACTGAAGCTGCCTTTCTCTGTCGGAAGCTCTCCACCTGACTTTTAGGGCATTTTGCTTCCATTATACTATGTTGGAATTATCGACTGGTGGCTAGTTTGTAGAAGTTGCACATACCTGGTTACACACCAGTACACATATACATGCATGCATACACACACACATGTGCATACATACACACACAAGCATACATTCATGGATGTGCACACACACCTGTGCACACACACAGAGTCAATACAACTTAAAGAATGACATACTCAGCCAACAGCCAAAAGAAGAAAATTCTGAGTGTTTCTGTCACGTTTGCTATGAGAGAGTGGGTGGTTTCCTTTTCACACTGTTCCTCTGTTTCCGTTCCAAATAGTTTCCTACCAATTGCAAAATACACACTGAAGAAGTGAAGATATGAGGAAGAATTCTCCTTCCTTCTGGTAGGTACGCACATTTAAGACCCAAGAGCTACACACTAGAGCAAAACACTTGTCTCATTCTCACACCCTCTAAGACAGATACAATAGTTACCTCCCATTCTCCCCCAGATACAGTCACAGCTCTCGAGAGGTTAAAGGTATATGTTCAATATCACACAGCAGAAAAGCAGCAGTTCTGGGATTCCGACTCTGATTTTTCTGAGCATGCCATGCGGAGGACAGCTGAAGCCTGGACAACTCAGGAGAAGACATGAGATCAACTCCCTCTTCCCCTGTTAAAGGAAGATGGTCCCAAAGAGGGGAGAGGTTGGAGGTGGGTTTCCTGTTTGTTTCTGCTGCCCAATAACAGAAACTGTCTCCCTCTTCTTGGCTTAGTCAAGATTCTGTATCCAGTTACAGCAATATTAGTGTACGGATGGGGCATTAAATCTTAAAGAATATCCGAGAACAACAAGGAAGTTCAGCTGGGCCATATACAGTCTGGACTCTCTTCTGTCTTCACTGTTAACTGAAAACTTCTTTTGGGGTTCCTTATTTCAAATCTTTGCAATGCCCATCAAAACAAAGAGAGGAGTCTTGTTCAACCTCTTTCAGCCTGACCACAGAGCCGGTTTATGAAGTGATGGCTTTTGCAGCACAAATCCACCCCTGACCCAGTGAGGTGATGAGAGCTGGGGTAGGAGGGAGAGTTTTCTTATGTAGTATGAGATACGGCTACTTAGGCAGCAGGAGCTGAGGGTTTCCCTCAGAAGCTGGGCAGGGATTGGGAGGATGGGCTGAGGTGGACAAGAGGACAAATCTCATTGATCACTGAATAACTTGCCCAAGTATTTCAATTACCTGTTCATGAAAAATGAAATTGGGACCCAGGGAATCAAAGGTCTTGCCCAAGGCTGCTCAACTTGCCCAAGTAACGGCTCTGTCATGTGACTAAATGTGGACTAGAAATTAACTCTTTGGTTTCCCAGAGGGTAAGGAAAAGAAAAATATAAGGACTTTATCTACACTACTCAGAAAGGCACAGCCTGAAAGGAGAAAAAGTAAAGGTGTTCAGGCACATCCATGATGGACAACGATAAAAGCCGCCCCCTCCCCAGACCTGGCTCTAGATTAAAACCAGTGGAGACTGAAGAGGGTGGGACAAGACATAAGTGTGTGTGCCAGCGTCGGGGGTGGGATGGTGATGGGAGTAACTGCCAAATCCAGAACTGCAGATAGGAGTGAACCACACACTTCACTGAGGTCAGTTTTCAAAACATTTCCATAGTAAAGCTCTTCAAGGGCCCATTCGTAGAAAGTGATACTGGAATCTAATCTCCTTTGTGCCACTTGGGGGCAACACCTTCATGTTTGATTTATTGAGACTTCCCACCTTTGTTTGCCTTCTGCAAGCTGAAAGAAATCTGCAATCTGAAGATGATCTTGTCTTTTTAAAGCAGCAAACTCCCAACCTGTCTCACTGCTTGGAGCTCTGGACATTTTTACGTATTTATTTCAAGTCAATTTTTTTTCCCAATTACCGTAGGACAAGGTAAGGTAAATGTTGGTTATAAATGCTGGCTTGTAGGTGCTGAGGGAAGTCTCCTTCAAAAGCTAAGAAGAAATTCAGAGCACAGGCAGATCACTGCTTCCAAGAATGTCTTCATCCAAAGGCAATACCACCCAGAATGACCATTAGCAGCAGGAATGCCCAGCATTTGCTACCCGGCCTTTCTGAAAGTGGATAGAGTACACTCGGTAGTAGGAAACACTCAGAGATCCAAAGAGGCAGCAGGGAGCTACCATGGAGATGGTGAAAAGGGTAAGCAAATAGGGGCCATCATGGCAAATAAGCTCAGGACAGAATCCCAGGCTGTGGGTGGATAACCAAGGAGAACAAGTCATGGCCTCAGGCATGAGGAGACAGAGGTTCAAGTCTGAGTGACACGATTTCTTTCTATACAGGACAGTTTTAGAACTGGGCCCTTCCTGCACAGCCTCAGACAAACATTTCTCCTAATTTCCAGATCCCATATGCTCACAGACTTCTTCCCTGATGGCCCATGGCTACCTCACCAAACATGTCAAAGTGTAACTCTCACTCCAAAACAGGCTTGGCATTCTTTTAGTCCTTCATCAGAGAATGGTACAACTATCCACCCACTTATGCAAATAAGAATTGAAACAATAGTAACATCTCTATCCTATCCTTCACCAGTTATGCCTGATCGACCCAACCTGCTTGCTTCAGATCCATCCAATCCTCCACTGCTCAGGTCAGGCCCTTACCATCTCTTACAGTGACAGTAACAGCTTCCTCATTGGTCCTCTGGTCCTTGTAATCCCCCTCCAGCTATTCTCCACACTGCTACCAAGAAGTTTCATCTGGCCACATCATCCCTCCTCCTCCACAAACTTCAAAACAACAAAGAATAAGCCACATGGCACGTAGATTCCATTTTCCACTTGCCAATCTGGAAACTCCTATTCATATGAAAAACACAAATCAAAGGCCACCTTTTCTATGCATCCCCTCCAGTTACTTCCCCTCCACTGCTCTCCTGGGCGTAATTAATCTCATTCTCTTCTGTATGCTTTTTGTACTTAGTCTATAGGCTTCTTCTACAAGATTCACAGCATAGCATTACAAGTCTTAGTTGATCACATGTATCTTTGTGAAACAGCAAGCACAGTGGAGGCAGGCACTATTTTTGTACACCTAATACACAGTGGGTGCTTAGTCAAGGCTGACTTGGTTCAGGCAATACCCAGTTACTAAAAGTGATAAATGAGGTGAGTTGCCATTGACTACTGAGCTAGAACTCATTAAATGCCTCTTACATAACATTGCAAATGAAATTGCTTCTCACATAATACCATAAATGGCCCTAAAAAACAAGTAAGTATTTAGATAAGTTAGATTTAGTTTTACGTGCCCTACTTAGAGAATTGTGCACCATCTATAGCCCCTGCTGAATTAGGAGGTTAGAGGTCAACTTTATGCTTTGTGATCCCCTGCTTTTGGCAATAGTTGATTGGACCATAAATGGACAGTTGATCATATGTTCTAGAGACTAATTCTCAGATACCAAAAACATGTACATTACTGAGGTCACCACTGACTTTTTATCAAACCAAAACTATCTGTAAGAAAGATCAGACAGACTTTAAAACAATGATAACAAAATGATTGCAATAGAATAATGGGTAATATTTCTAATACTTTCTACATGCCTCATATCATGCTAGGCAATTTTTATCCATTACCTAATTTCATCCTTGCAACAAATTTGTGAAATAGCTACTTCCATGTCCTTCCCATTAGTTTCCCCTTCCAAACTTGAATTTTAACCTGCATTTTAAACTAGTTTCTGTTGCTTGTGAAAAAGGACCCTGCTTTAGTCATTTTTTTCATCACTGGGACAAAATACCTGACACCCACTACTTGAAAGAGGAGAGATTTATTTTGGCTCACGGTTTCAGAAGCTCAAATGCAGAAACAGCACGAGGGAAGGAGCTGGTACTGAGGAAAGTTGCTCACATTATGGCCGCCAGGAAACGGAGGGTGGAGGGGGAGCTGAGGCAGGAAGTACACCCTTCCAGGTCACGCTCCTCTAACCAGGCCCCACCTCCTCAGAGCACACTCAACTGCTGAGCTCATTCGTGGGAAAACCCAGTGATGTGCCCTTGTGATCCAATCGCCACTCAAAACACAAGCTCTAAATACTTGAGACATTGGGGGAACATCCTAGACCTAAAGCACGACAAACCGTGATTCATACAATTATATCTTCATCTTATAGATGAGACATCAAACTTGTACTTCTCTAGCATACAGAGGTAGAAATGGAGAGACTAGAATTGAAATCTACTCCTTCTAACCTCTGGAACCTAAGCTCCGAATGTTTTATTATTATCTATACCTCTAATTTCCAGTAAGTCTTTCTGCATTTATTTTTGCAGTAGTTATTTCCTTTATGAAAGGCAGTTGATCCACCATTTCTAGGTTGCCGTTTAAAATGGAATGAAGGAAGGCTGGAAAGAAGGAAGAACCAGACAGAAGATTGTTAAATGACTGTCACTGTTGGGAAAAGATGAAGCCGAAGCTGGGAATCCAGCAGAAGGTGGTGCCCTTTACCTTCAAGTCTGTAGAGCTGCCCTCGCGTCAGAATAGCAGGCATCTAAAGATTCAGAACTCTAAGTCAATCACTAAGATGCGTTTTTAGTTTTCACCCACAAAACCTCCTGGGCAGCTGATCTGGGTTTCCTAGAAGTACCATTTGCAGAGGGACTGGGACTCCATTCTGGGCAGTGTTAAGCAGAGCAGTATCTCAGCCAGATCTGTACTTGAACAAGATGACTGTGGCTTCTGTGTAAAGAATAGACTGAAAGAAGACACAAGAGGGATGCAGAAGAAGTTCTGGAGGCTACTGCAATAATCGAGGTGAGAGATGACAGAAACCATGACAGAGGACATGGAGTGGACAAGATTCAGTGGACCAGGTAAATGATGAAAGGAGGAACCAAGGTTGGCTCTTGGCTTCAGATATCAACAAGTGAATGGATAGTAGAGCTGTTTGCTGAGACAGAAAATTGAAAAAGCAGAGCAGTGGTGAGGGAGATGAATGTAGACCCCCAGGTTTGAAAGAGCTCATCCAGAGCTCTGCATGAACAATCAGAGAGTAGCTGGTCGTACACTATAACTTAACTGTGAAGTTGTTGGCGAGTCTGTTTTATATTTTGCTAGTAATCTAGGGGCAGGGACAATGTCTTCACTGTGATTCTCACTGTCTAGGTTAGGGTGGCCAGGGCGTGGTGGCTCACGCCTGTAATCCCAGCACTCGGGAGGCTGAGACAGGCGGATCATTGTGAGTTCGAGACCAGCCTGGGCTACAAAGTGAGCTCAAGGCCAGCCTGAACGGCATAGCGAGACCCTGTCTCAAAAACACCAGGGCTGGGGATCTAGCTTAGTGGTCTGAGCGCCTGCCAAGCGCAAGGTCGTGAGTTCAATCTCTCGTGTCACAAAAAAAA
>RJWT010055815.1:0-10113 GCA_004365215.1 Cuniculus paca
TTTCAAAACAATGAATTATGAAAGTATATGAATGTTTAAGAATTCCCTACTAATGATAGTGCTGATATAAGAAATGCTTTTATTAGGGCCAGGGATTTCGCTCAATGGCCTAAGCACCTGCCTGGCAAGCGTGAGGTTCCAAGTTCAATCCCTGGTGTTGCAAAAAAAGAGAAATGCTTTTATTTTCCAGTGAAAGATACATATGCAGATTGTTTTTGTTTGGGAATGTTTAGAATTTATATTTTCCCAGGAATATCAGACTTTTTGAAGACTATTCCTGTGTTAATGAAACTTAGAAGGATGGCATAGGTTGTAGCACTACGTTCAACCTCAGCACTAGAAAAACAAACAAAAGCAACAGAAAAACTTGGGTGGACAAATAATATTTTACAACTACTTGGAAACTCTCTAACAATAAATACTATGTAAGGCATTGAATTTCTTTTTTATACAGACCCATTGAAATATAATTTACTCATAGTAAAATTCTATTTTTGAGCATACAGGTCAAGTTTTGACAAAACAGTTGTGCAGTCATCACCGTAGTGAAGTTGTAGAATACTATATACTTTTTGCCACTAAACCCTTAGGCTCTTCTAGAGTAGATACTTTGCCCCATTCCCATACTCTAGCAATCACTGATCTGGTGTCTGTTCTTTGTTGTTGTTGTTGTTGTTCTTTCTTCATAAATATCATATAAGTGGAATGATGCATTTTGCAGCCTTGTGTGTCTGACTTTGTTCACTTACCGTAATGCTTTGTAGATTCATACCCATACTGGCACATGCGTCTATAGTCCATTTCTTTTTTTATTGATGAATGTTTTTATTGATGAATGTAATATGGAGATTGTATAATTTGTTTATCTATTTAGTGTCCACCAGCATTTAAGGTTTTCCATCATTTGACTATTTTTGATGAAGCTGTTGTGAACTATAAACATTTGTGTACAGGTTGGTTGTCATTTTTTGTTGTATATACCTACAAACATGGGAAATATATGTTGACTTCATATAACATTTCCAAACAATTTTCCAGAGTGACTAATCCTTTGTGCATTCCCACCAATGTTTGAGAGTTCCAGGTAGTCCAGATCTCTGTCAGCACTTGATATTGTCAGTCATTGATGTTGTTTCTTCTGTTTGACTTTAGTAGATATGTTTTGATAGATATTTGTGGCTTTAATTTGTATTTAACTAGTAAGTAGTGATGTTGAGTATCCTTTCATGTGCTTATATGCCATTTTAGCTAACTTAAAACAACAGAAATATATTTTTCCATAGTTCTAGAAGCAGAAGTTTGAAATCAAGGAATTGGTAACATTGGAGGCTCTAAGAAAGAATATGTTCATTCCTCTCCTAGCTTCTGGTGGCTCCCAGCAATTCTGACATTCCTTGGAGCTACATTACCTGTCTGACTTCTCTTCACAGGATGTTGTCCTGTGTGTCTATGTGTCCCAAATCACTGTCTCCTTTCTCTTATAAGAACATAAATCACTGAATTTCTTGTTGACCTTAAATCCAGAAAGATCTCATTCCAAGATCTTTAACTTAATTATATCCATGAAGACCCTGTTTCCAAATAAAGTCACGTTCACAAGTACCAGGGATTTAGATGTGGACTTATCATTTTGGGGAACCCTATTCAACCCACGAGAAAAGTTCGTACAAAGATTAAACATAGAAATATCATTCCTTATTAATTATTCTGTTATTGTTCAAGTAGAGTAAAGCCATAACTTGGGCACGTGATGAATTTGTACATCATGTGGATTATTCTGTCCCTCTTTTTCTATTTCTTTGGCACTTTCAAAATCTTTAATTTTATTTTTGTTTTATATAAGCGAAAATATCTATGTATCTTGGAGTAAGAATTTTTAGTAATTCTATGTCATTCTAGATTAATCTTTAAATTTTGCATTTGATGCAAACATTCTGGCTTTTTAAAATTTTAATTATCTTAGTTTTTCTACATAATCTTTTTTTCAGTTTATTAGTACATGTGTATAGTAAATAATGTTTACATTCCTTGTGGGAAGTTGGTACATGTACATAACACATTCTGATTCTTTTTTTCACCTTTTCCTTCCTTCCCTTCCCACTCAATCCATCTATTGATCCAGGAGAAAAAGAATAATTTAAGTGAAAATTGACTCTCAGTGTTTGTGTTTATGTAATTGTCACCCATATTTAAATGAAGAGCATCCAAATATCATTGAGTGTGGCACATACTATTTCTGTGGTAGCAATTCAGTTATGCTCATGCTTCAGTATGAATTTCTCTAGCATACTGGGTCATTGGAGGTGGTGCCTTCAAAAGACTCAAACTGGAAAATAACAAATCAATATCTGTTATGTATTTTAGCACAAATTCTAGAAAATTTTTTCCAAGTTAAAAAATATTTTAAAGTGATCACCTAACAATTGTAAGGATATTAAATTTATAATATACTTAATATTTCTCTTTATTCTTCAATCTTTGTTCCCTGATACCAACAAAAAACAATACATATAACATAGATCCAACTAAGTGGAAGGCATTTCTGTTCCTTGTAACACAACTGAACTTGAATCATCGTTAGTCTCATAAGAGAGTTAAGGCTCAAAAGTTGAGAAAATTTTACTCATTTACTCATTCAACAAAACATTTATTAGACCAGGCACTATTATATCAAAAATACAATAATGAGTCAGAGCTAGAAACACACATGGCCAGAATTCAAATGTAATCTTTGTGATTCTAAACTCAGTGTTAGAGAATCAAGCTGTGTTACAAACATGCACCTACTCCCTAAGGTGAATGACAACTTCATATACTGCAAACATACACTAACAAAATAAAAAATAAATAAACTGGAATTGTTTCCCATAAATACCTGCTCCCAAATCTGACTTATTTTCCAGTCTGATAATTCCTTACAAACGAGCGACTTAGAATGAACAAGGTTTCTGTGGTACAGTGCAGAAGTATATACTATTTCCTGCCTTGGAGTTTGCTTTTGATGTTTTTGCTTTTGTTTTTGTTTTTGAGGTGTTGGGAATGGAATCCAGAACATCACACATGCTAGGCAATTTGCTCTACTACTGAGCTGCACCCCTAGGCCTAGGAATTTACTTTTGAATATGTATGAAAACTTATATAAAAGACACCTTAAGAACAGGTGCACTTTGTATTAAGATTAAAATTAAAATTAATTTTTACATGCCATCTACTATTTACACAATATTTTTTGTTACAGGTATTGTTCTTAATTTAAAGGCAAAAAATAAAGCTAGGCATAGTGGTGTACTTCTGTAATCCCAGCACTCAGGAGGCTGAGGAAGGAGGATCATTGCAAGTTTGAGACCAGCCTGGGCTACAAACTGAGCTCAAGGCCAGCCTGCATAGATAGACCCCATCTCAAGAAACCACACACACACACACACACACACACACACACACACACACACAGGAAAAAATAAAGTGGAGAAATATTAGATACCTGCTAACGTGTTTGGAAACCTGGTCCTTGCTCCATCTCCTCTGGCCTAAGGCCCCCTTGCTCCAGCTGTGCTTGGTTTGCCGTCTCTTCTTTTTCCAGGGTTGTAATCTGGCACCACTCATCTCCCTGTCTCCAGACTGTTGCCCTTTACCTAAAAGCTGCTTCTTGGCATTTCAACTTGCATAAGTATCTCCTATGGGAAAACAAATAAACATTTCCCCTTTACTATTCTATTTCCCTTCAGCTAATGGTCTCTTTCTTTTATTCTGAATTAAAAAATGTTGAAAACAATTGGCTTTCAAATCTGTTTCTTTAGCTATCATTTGCTATATTTGCTATCATTCATTTGTCCTTTCCTTACTCCCCACCATCTTCATCTTGTTTTCACCTTTTCTTTTCTAATTATATTTTCCAGAATCCTTTCCAGTCTTATAAAAATACCTTATTGCCCATATGAGTTTAGTTCTAACACAATTGTACATTATTTGATGCCCCTTAACCATTTCTAATCTGTGTATTTGTGTTGCATGTTCAAGTACTTTGCCTACTTATTTGTTGAGGTTGTTTTATTTCTTTTAAGTGATGATATGTTTAATAAGGAAAATAGTTTATTTCATCACTCTCTGACCAACATTAGGAAAACTTAATACATGATCACTGATAAAGAACAACAGGGTATATGTAGTTGGCAGCATTAGGCAGCCAAACTATGAAGGATATTGTGTAAATATGCAGCTGTAATTTTGCCCAAGTTTTATTTCCCAGCAACAAGATGATTTCTTCTTTGGCAAACATCATTTCCCAGTAGTCAGAATCCAGTTATGAAGTAAACGTGTAATGTGGTTCTTCCGGTATTTCTTGTTGCAGTATGTGATACAGAGTTCTCTGGGGATTGACCTATCTGTATTGTGTTGGAATGGTGGATGATGTGGACTTCCAGCAAGTTTATCTTGTGAATAACATCATGCCTCCTCTTTTGCTGGCCTCTTTCGCTTTTTCTATAATTCATGAATCTTCTCCCTTCATAAATGTCTCTGTTCTGCCTCTTGCTACATGGTAAATCTCTTTTATACCTGCTATGTGATAAAGTAGCATCATAACCAAGACTGTCCTGAATTTTAGAAGCCTCAGGAGTTTGGGGAATTGTTCCATCTGATTTTATAGACTTTTTCATCAAATTTTACAGTAACCATGTGTTATTTTGTGAGTGGCTTGATTTCTGTGGATTATGCAAGTGTTTATAAAGCCTTGCTCTGTTGAATGTATGTGCTCCTTGTTCTGTATCTTCTGTAACAAATATAATGAACTATGTTCCAAATAGTTGCTTTGGCCTCCAAAATTCACTTTTATATGAATGCAGTTTGGTTTTATAGGTGACTAAAATTATGTTAAAGGATATGATTTATCTTCAATCTGTATCTATTACAGATATTTAAAACATCTTCATAGAAACATGTATATGTTGGTCTGTTTTCTGTTTCTAGTATGTACATGTATTGGTTCATTTTCTGTTGCTAGTAAGATAATGCCACAGAGTGGAGAAGTCTTAAAAAAAATCCAATTATTTTTGCTTATAGTTCTTGAAGTGCAAAACTGAGGGGCTACATATGCTGATGGCCTTATTGTTGGTAATGTCCAGAGTTGACCCAGGGCATCACATGACAAGAAATAGAGAAAGCACATATGTATATGCATCTCTTTTTGTCTCTGTCATACTTCAAAAACCCATCAGGGTTCAGTCCTGGAGGCTCCAACCTAATGACAATATCTAATCCTAATCACTTTCCAAAGGCCCCATCTCTAAGTACCATCATCAGATTAAGATTCCACTCTAGATATCTCACAATGAGGATTAAATTTCAGTGCATGAAGACTTGGGGAGGTACACTCAAACCATACATAACTATAGCAATACCTCAATATGAAACATTATACAGTATTCTAGAAACTCTTTGGGAAATAGTTTCTGCAGGAATTAATTTGCCTTTTTTTTAATTTGCCCTTTTATTTAGAATTAAGTGAATAATTTGACCAGTTTTTAAACAGCATTGTACACATGGAAAGAAAGGCACACCAAAGTTAAATTTCATTTATTTTGCATAGCATATTTGTGCCACTATTGAAATAGAAAAAATAATAAAATAATGTCTGCTTGGAGGAAAATTTGTGTATTGTAAATGGACTCTCAGCTTCTTAGTATACATTCTTAGTAATCTAACTCTTGTAGAATAGCAAGGGCCTATTTTTTCTTCAAAAGTATCATTAGGGAATCAAATTAGATTGTTTCCCCACTTCAGTTCAACACACTATAGTTCTTTAGAAGAGTTCATCATTCCAGGATTTATAAGAAAGTGTTTTTTCAATGACATTGTAATCACATAAATGAAATAATAAGGAAAGTATGAGTAAAAGTTATATGATGAAAAGTCAGTTATGTTCAATATTCTACCTCGTAAATGACTTCATTGTGTCTCTGACAGTGAATAAAAATATAGAAAGTCAGTACTAGCCACCGGTAGAATAAAGACCCCTCAGGGTCTTTCTGACAATGAGCCATCAGGGAACAGAAGGAAGATACATTGGAAATACAGATTTGAAAAGGAAGATCTCATCTGACTTTTTCTACAGCCTTCTCAGGGCATTTCATACAAAAGCAACCAGTTCCACAAACCGTCTTACGGGTGGGGCAGGAGGCTCTCTCATCTAATGACTCTGATAACTCTAAAAATAATCAGGATAGGCTAGACTTTGCTGGATTTCTATGGACTTTCTTTATTACTGGTGCTCAGAACTGATATATCAGTTCAGGTCATACTTTGAAGGTAATACTGTGACCCCAAAGCGCATTGGCTGTAGACATGAAAAGCAGGAACATACTGATGCATGCTACTGCATGGGTGAAATCATTATGTTGAGTGAAAGACACCAACCATGAAATGTCAAGATAGCATAATTAAAGGAAACATCTAGAATACCTAAGTCTGGAGAATATAAAACAGATTGTTCAAAAGGAGGAGAGGAAAATGTAGAGCAGTTTCTTCATGCACAGGTTTTGCTTTTGGAGTGATGAAAATGTTTTGAAACTAGATAGAGATGGTGATCACAAAGCATTGTGAATGTATTAACTGCTATTGAATTGTTCACTTTTAAATGATTAATTTTATTTATTTAAATTTAACCTCAATTTTGAAAACCAATGCCAATAAAGTTTTTAATTTTTTAAAAGGTTTTTGAAAAGAACTTTGCTGTTTGTATATTTTAATGCTATATTTGCTTACATCCTATAGATAAAACAGTAGTGTTTATAATATAATAATATAATATTATTATCCAATAACTTTCAGTGATAAAACTATTTAAGAATATGTAATTACTGACTTTGTTTTTTAGTACTCAATATCCTACTACTAAAAAAATTTTTATGAAGAATTTTACCTATCTGCCTGAGTTATCTCATTATACAGTTACCTGTCTAGAATCTTCCCAGCAAACTCTGTATTCGTTTCTACTTAAGTTATTACTGTGATCTTAGAAGCCTGCACTTGAAACAACTCCAAGGGCCGAATTATTTTTTAAAGTCTATTCACATGCTGGTCTTCCTCTTACACATCATTAATGGAGGTGTCAACTAGAACGGTCACTAACAGCAATACCTGCTGTACCCCACTGATTATTTGAGTAGAATTTGATATATTGCCTTCAGTAATTGCCCTTGTGAACTAATTCTCAGTTCATGTTGGAGGCCTTATTATTGTCAATACAATTAAAATTAATTTTTCTCATTTTATGGCAGTGAGATGTTATCTAATACCATACTGGTAACACCTGAGACCCAAACTTTCTTTGCTAGTATTGGGTATTATTGCTGGCAGCACTTATGTTTAATTATTATGATAGCGAATTACAAAGTTTTCCATAATATTAGAGGGATAATTTTTCATTTCTGGATTGCCATGTGCTGGCTCATCTTTTGCTTGGCTATAGACTGTAGACTATTTCACTATTCATTAGTACCTGTAAGGCTTAAGGAAATAAAAAGGGCAAACTCAACATCTGTTCATTTTTGCCTGGCTGGCAGCCAGTTTTCAGTCCAAAGACAAAAAAGAGTGAGGATTGATAGTGATGAGTTAAATGGATGCATGGTTTATCCATCTGTGTAAGCTAGTTTCCCTGACATAGGCACATAAGATTACAACCAGAGTTTTGGAGTTGGGAACTCCATGGTATCATCTGCTGCCCCTATCTTTCTCAGCTGAGGTTGGCACAGCTGGAGAATGGGGAGGGACTGTTACTTGTCTAACAGGACTCCTCCAAATTCTAAAAGACATAGAGTAACTCAGGATCTGGAGTACTAAATGCCATAGGAACTGGGACTACCCAAAGCTTAACGCACATCTTTACATGCATCAATGTGGGACAGATCCGAGCCTTCTCACTTTGCTTGATGAACAAACTAAGGCCCAGAGGGTTTCGTGCCTTGAGTAAGGCACATGTCCAGTAAATAGGTAAATAAGTGTGAGAACTAGTCTAGCACTCTTCTTATCTGTGTAGCTTAACTTAATTTTTTAAAAACTAGAATCTCAAATGATCTCTTAGAATTAGTCTGAAATTCACTTACCTTTTCTACTTAGTTTACTTCTCTGTGCTCCACTTGGACTATTTCATATCATCTCCTGGCTCCTCAATCTTTCAATAAGCCCCTTTTCTCCCCATTCTGTGCTACTTCTTTCACTGAGAATAGACAGTAGAAGAGAAAACCTTATTTTCACACCACCACATCTGCAACCCACTTGAATTTATACCCATGTGCTCTCCCTGTCTCTAAGAATGAAATAAACCACCTCCCCCTGCCTGAAGCCCAATTTCTCCTTTCTACTACACAAAGACTATGCTACTGGGATTTTCTTTGTTCTCTACTGATGCTTCAGATTCTGCCTACAATGATCACTGGACTCTTGCCATTACCATGGAAATATACCAAACTAAACTACATAGTTACATATATATTCTCTTGGCCCCCTCATCTTCTGTGGTTCTTTTCTGCTTCTCTGAAAGAACTCTTCCCTGAGACAGTTATTAGTACATGTTCTCCCACCTGCTGCAATACAGTTGGTTCTTCAACCTCCTTCAGACCCAAGAGTTTCTTCCCCCACCATGTCCAAGAGACACTCTGGTAGTTACCAACAGTCCCCATTCCCATCAGTGCTCAGTCCCATTCAAGCCTCTCAGCTGTGCTAGTGATCACATTGGCCTTCCTCAAATATTTTCTTCTTTGACTTCTCAGACATGCTATTTTTTTATTCCTTCCTATTCATCAGTTACTTTTTGTTAGGTTATTCTGTAGTTCCTCCTCATCTGCTATACATATTCTTTCCCATTGGTGGGAAACCCACAACCTGAAGAAAAAAAGTATATTTATTTGACTTATAGTTTCACTGGATTCTGTCCATGGCTGAGTTTATACTATAGTTTTCAAAGGCAAGAAAATCATGGCAGAAGGGTGTGGCAGAGCAAAGCTTCTTAATTCATGGTTGGGAAGCATAGTAGGGGAACAGCACCAGAGAGAAGGAGGTCAGGGACCAGATGACTAGTACCACAGTTGTGCCTTCATGACTTACCCAGACACTCAGAGTAAAATTCGAACTCTATTTAGAACTACAGTACCATCCCTTATGCAATCGCATGCTTTCTAGGGTAGTCTTTGACTTTATTCTGACCACTGGCCTTCTTGCTTTTCTTTGATACCCTTTTTTGTTCCTGCTATAGGATTTTTTGTTCTTGCTTCATGAAATGGTCTTGGTCCAGATCTTCCCAAGAGCTCTTTTCATTTATCATTCATTTCTCTCCCCAGCTCTCCTCTCAGAGAGTCCTTCTATGATTCTTTTATCTGACGTACTATTTTTCCTTCATCCATTGCTTTCTGTTCTGTGCTTTACTCTTACCCATAAGATGTGTATTTTCAAGGCAGTATGTTGTTGTTGATATGTAATTCAACTGTTGTTGAATTGTACTGTTGTTGATATGTAATTTAATAGAGTGATTAAAGACAGGATCTGAATGCCAAATTCCTGAATGCAGTCACTTAAGTAACTTTAAACAAATCATTTAATCTGTCTGTTCCTTGGTGCCCTAATCTTTAAAATGAGGATTTTTTTTGATACTTAGATTGTTATGAGTTAAAATGTGTAACTTGTTTAGCTAGGCCTAGTCACCAAGGAGGCTGATGCAGGAAAATCAGCATGAGTTTGAGGTCAGGCTGGACTGCATAGTGAATTCAAGACCAGCCTGAAGTACATACCTTGCCCTCTCAATTCCAGAAAACCAAAATGTGTAATACGTTTAGATTAAATGCTTCACCTGATAACTGCAATATAAACAATAGCTCTTATCATTATTATTTATAATTTGAAGCTTTCACCAGGAAACAAACATAAAGAGGCTGACGACTGTGTCATCCTTCTGCACCATTATTTTTGTAACTGCTGAATCAGTGCCTTGTGCCGTATGTAACTCTCAATATCTGGGTGTAAAGTGAGAAAGTGAATGGCTTACCATTATATGGTCTTATATCTCAGCACACTCTCAAATTGCATTTGTGACCTGAAAACAAGGGAGCTTTGGGAATGGTAAAG
>RJWT010055816.1:0-10106 GCA_004365215.1 Cuniculus paca
AGGAATATCAAACCTCATCTTGGACATGTATGCCTAGTAGGATTTCTGGTGGAAAGAAAAGACAGAGAGGGTCTAGACAACCCACAGAACTGTAATGTGCACAATTACTTTTTTCTACAACAAAGATATGGAAAAAGTGTAATATGACCAGCTTGTAGCACTATCAGCCAAGTATGGTGACACACACGAGTAATCCCAACACTTGGGAGCCTGAGGCAGGAGGATCACTGTGAGTTTGAGGTCAGCCTGGGCTACAAAATGAGTTCAAGGTCAGCCTGAATTGCATAGTGAAACCCTGTCTCAAAAAGACAAAAGCAAACGAACAAAAAACAAGTGTAGCACTATTTCTTAAACTGGTAACTTGCCTACATTTAGATATCTCCAATTTCTAAGAATTACTACCTATGGTAAACTTCCTACTGATGAAATTTAATGATTAAAAATAAACTACAAAAGGAGGCATCTAGCTTAACAGTGAAGCACATGAGGGGGGAAAAAGCATGAGAGGTTTTAGCTAACTAAAAACTAATCTGCACCCACAGTGGGATGGCAGCCACAAGTGTTACTGCAGACTTGGATGGCACGAACACCAGTTCAGTATCCAGAACAGGCAGTGCAATTACTCAGGTCTATTCTGAACATCTGGAACACTGCTTTGCTCTTCCCAACAGATGTTAAGAGAGGTCTTGGAAACTCCCTGTCTTACTTACTTCTCTAGCTTGGCTTTTCCCACTGAGTCTTCCAAAATACTGTACTGCATCCTGTTATGTGAACCGTCACATCGTCTCACCTGCCCTTTGCAAGGGCTATTAGAGAAGAATTCCACAGCATACTCCCTAGTTTGTGTCTGACCCACAGAGCCCAGGAGTAGGACCCAGCACCTATTTTTATAAATAAAGATTTATTGGAATCCAGCTGCATCCATTCAGTGACACTTTGCCTGTAGTTGTTCTCATGCTGTAGCAACAGAACTGAGTAACTGTGACAGTCACTGTAGGAGCTGTGGAACCCAAACAACTTGTGCAGATAAAAGTCTGTTAGCTCCTGACCTAATCTGTAGTTTTTTTCTAACCATTCCCCTGCTCCTACTGGCCCTCTAAATTTTAGCTTCTCTCACCTTTGGTATCCCTGCATTGTATTGTAATTATTTCTTGATTATCTCTCCCCTACCGATTTATAAGAGACATGAGGACAGGAGTCTTACGTTATCTCTCTGGGAAAACAAGTGAGGTCAACCACGTTAATCCCCAGCCACATTCCACCCTCAAGTCTCTCTTACAGCAAGGGACAAACCTGTAGCATCAGAGAGAAGCCTATTGTTCTCTGTCAGTGCAGAGAGACTAGGAAATGCAACCCTGGCCAGGAAGAAGTGAAAAGGCTCCCCACATGAGAGGCCCTCCTAAGGACACACGCTGGGTGCATGAGAGGAAGCTGAATCCCTCATTCAGACCCAGAAGTGTAGTTCTGGTAAGAAACACCCATGCTGTGAGCTGAGTTTGACTTCAGATAATTTCAGGGAATATGTACCTAAGCCCAGAGTAAAAAACCCCTACTATGAATCATTGCCCTGCCCCTGCAAAAGTGGGCAGGAAGGCGTGTCATGTACTGTAAAAAAAAACACAGGACACTCTGGAAGAGCTAGGTATTCTGGAGAGAGGAAGGCCTGAAGGGCAAGGATCATGTGATAAGAATCCAAAGAGGGGCCTAAGGAGGGGAAGAAACTTTGGCGAAATGCTCTGCAAGGGCGTTGAGGCTGCAGGTGCTGACTTCCCATTTCTCTTCCCCACTGTGGCTTTGGAGCCATCCTTGGGACCTTACAGGAGGAGCCCTGTGAATGCACCTCGGAAGCCAGGAATCTATCCCTGCAGGGTTGAAAGCTTGATACCTCTGGCTCCTGTCCTCATCTACACCAATCTCCCTACATTGTGAAGAATGATGGGTCAGAGACAGACCTCACAGATCTTAGATCCTCCCCTCTAGAGGCAGTAAGGTCTACTTTTCTGTTTCCTCTCTTCCTCCTCATCCTGAGGGTCAGAGGACTGACTGACCTATTCAAAGTTTGTATTTGTACTCCCATAATTCAACATCACACCTGCCTGCCACACAGTAAGCTTTCAAGAAAGTCACTGACTAAATCACCAGTTCGCACTGCCTTCCTTTGGCACCTATTAGCATGAAGGGGAAAATACTTAGGGATAAGGGAGTACTCTTTTCAAATATTTGAAAACCTGTTGTCTTTATCCATTTTCCATTGCTATGACAGAATAGCACAGACTGGGTGACTTCTAAAGAAAACAAATGTATTTCTCACAGTTCTGGAGGCTGAAAAGTGCAAGGTCAAGGGGCTACATCTACTGAGGACCTTTGTGCTGCATCATCACGTGGAGGAGATCACATGACAAAAGAGCATGCATGAGAGATCAAGAGGTCAGACCCTCTTTTATAACAAACTGAGTCTTAAACTACCAAACCTACTCCAGCAGTATCAGCAATAATCCACTCTGAAGAGCAAAGCCTTCACAAGCTACTCTCCTATTAGGCCCCACCTCCCACCACTATTACAATGGCAGTAAAATTTGAACGTGAGTTTTGGAGAGGGCACACATTCACATCATAGCAGCGCTTGTCAAAGTGATTTGCTCTATTCCTAGAGATTTAAGAAGGCAAAGTACTAGCCGGGGGTGAGGTTTCTGTTCAGCACAAAGGACAAAACTGAGCAGAAACTTTCAAGGACAGAGTTCACCTTGCTGCACAGTCAGGCAGAGACCAGCTGAACCCGGGATGGCTTACTCTGAAGAGAAATTTGACCTGGATGTCCCAGGTCCCTCCTAACTATAACATTCTAATTATCAACTAAAGGCCCACTTACATGCAGGGAAATAATATTCGCACAACCACTCTGTTTAAACAACGAATCTCATTGCTTTCAGTTTGAGTAGTGTAATGAACTTTAATGATACTGGTTGATGGACAATGTTTTGACATCCACCCTTCAAACAGTGATGCTATCAGTAGAAAATCTATTCAGACTATGGCTACAAATTTCACTACTTATGTTTTCTTTAGGCTATATGTCACATTATATCAGTCACAAAAATTATACGTCTTTCAAACACCAAGCCAAGGCCAGAAAGACATTTGGCAATACATTTTATGTGACATACATTATTTTAATAACAAGTCAGTAGTCTTTGGTCAAATGCTATTAAAATAATTTCAAAGAAAAACTCATTCCACTGAGTGCCATACATTCTACACTAAAACATTAAGTGAGGCTACAAGTTCTAAAGCATTTGTCTAATTCCTTCCTTCTAAACAGGTCAAAGGCCACTTCTTAAATAATTTGCTGTAACTATTATTGTTATTATTATTAATAGTGAATGTATACCTCACCACTATGGTTTGGATACGTGTCCTCCAAAGGTCCATATGTTAAAGGATTGGTACCTATGATAGTGTAGCTGGGAGGTGCTGTAGGGGGCCCATGGGAGGCCCTGGTCTCTTCCTCAGCCTTATTTGCTTCCTAGAAGCAAATAGGATTTGTTCCTCCACACCCTCCGACCATGATGTGCTGACATCACCAGGATCCCACAATGGGGCCACTTGTCCTGTACTGGAATGTCGAATACCATGAGACAAAATAAGCCTAAGTTAATTAGTTTAGATACTTTTGTCACAGTGATGAGAAGTTGGCTAATACACTCACTTTTTACATTTTTATAACATGCTACCTACAGTATACTTTTTAATTCTCCCAAGTCACCTGGGAGGGAGGCAATGTGATAGAGACTGCCAGCTGTCCTGGACCATCTGTTCCCACCTGATCTCAACCCAGTAGCTCTGTAGTGGACAATGATTTCCTAACTCTTTTACACCACAGGACTCGCCTCTGCCGTAGGGACCAGCACGGAAGTGATGGGGCAACTTCCGCAGCAGCTCACGCTCTCCCTCTTCCTCTCTTCCCCTGTCTGCTAGAATGAAGCGAAGATACTTTCTCTGGAAATCCACAAAGGTCATGAACATATACAGGTAGATATTTATTTTTCACTGCTCTTCTGCTTTAAAGTCCTTTCCCAGAGACAGTGGGAGAGAGCAGATGGTCTTTAATTTACAAAAAAGAAAATAAACATATTGAACCAGCAGATATTATCTTACCTGTGTATTGATTTATTCATTAAAAAGCATACTGAGAAACCGGGCATGGTGGCTCACACCAGTAATCCCAGCACTCAGGAGGCTGAGGCAGGAGGATTGTTGCAAGTTTGAGACCAGCCTGGGCTACAGAGTGAGCTTAAGGCCAGCCTGAACTGCATAGTGAAGCCCTGCCTCAAAAAGACAAAAAAACAAAAACAAAAACAAAAAAAACCATACTGAGTATTTTCACTAAGTCAGTTGAGATAAGCACTGAAAATTTTGAAGTAAATTTGATATATAGTCTGTGTCCCCAAATAATTAAGTTAAAAGAGTTCATAACCTATTCTATCTGCTGTTGTCCTATATTGGGAGTATTTGAGTCAAGTCTTTGTAGGATAAATAAGAATATAAAAGTTTATCCCAAGACAGGGAGCAGAAGACATATAGGTACCCTTCAGATTAACTTTGTACCCAGAATATGTCACGACAAAACACATAGTATGTACACTGTTTATCTGTTTAAATATAGGTTGTATGTGCACTTTTCCTGTAACATTTCTTGAGAGACATGGATATGGAGGACTAAATAACCATATGTTTTCTCACCCACTCTATCTCCTGTCCTCCCAGGAAGTATGTATTCTGTCCCCTTACACCTAAAATACCTTTATGCTTCAAAAATGCAACATTCACTAAAAAGAGCTCTTTGCACAGATTAATTATAATAAAATTGTGGTACGGAGCAATATTGTTTGTAAAAAATGAGATAGCTCAGAAGGCTTCTGCATGCAAAAGCCATGACTGCCTACGTAGTCAGGGAACACATTCACGCATTCACTCACCTTGAAGTTAACAAATGCACACTGACGTTATTTAAACGCTTGCCAGTTTACACTTTCCCTCTTCAACTCAAAATAATTGACATTTGCTAAAATGTTGCTATGATTTTTAAGTTACTTTATTTATTCTTCTATCATTAAATTTTTTCTTGAACTTGACTGTGACCTTCAGAAAACATTGCATTTAATCTGATATTCAAAGAGCAGTGACTCAAACTCTTAAGAAATATTTTAACTATTTCTGATCAAATGCATATTGAATTAAGTTATATTCTATAAAATGCATTAACTTTCAGCCTAGCTGATTATTCTAACCATGTACCAAATGCATTTTAAGAGGGAAATTTGTAAAGCACTTCTTAAAAGTTATACATATCTATATATAATAGATAAATATATAGTTATATAGTTACTATATACATAAAATATATATATGCAAAATTCGATGATACATACAGTACATAAGTTACACTTATTACTTGGGAAATAAAAATTCAATCAGACAGCAAAACCCTTTCACTATATATATTCCTAAAATTAGCCAAAAGATTTTACTACTTGCCCCCTTTTGAAAACACCTTCCTACTGCTATATACAGGTCTGGGGTTAAAGGAGCACACGAGATAGTTCTTTAAGAATTGGTAGGCTTTTTATAATATCTACTAGGACCCAAGCAGCAACCACACCAGTTAGGAAGCTCTTCCAACTACCTTGGCAGGATCTGATAGTAGCCTGGGTACAGGTCGAGGCCACAAATAAGCAAAGTAGCAGGGGTTTGATTCTAGACATTCTGGTAGACAGAGCTGTAGGATTTGTTGACGGGTTAAAAATAAGATGTGAAGAAAAGGGGGTAGATTTTGGGGCCCAAATAATAGTAAGAGCAAAGAGATGGGAACAACAGGAGATAGGTTTTGGATATGTTACATGTCACTCACCTATGCTGTTGTCTCCTCAACTCTGGAGCTCAGAGGAGATCTGGCTAGATCAAAATTTGGAATGTTCAGAAGCAGAGAAAATTCCTGGAGCAAGTCTAGATGGGAGGCCACTGTTCCAGGCAATGCAAGCAGCAGTGGAGACAGAGAAGAAATGACCAGAAAGCTGCAAGGAGAAGCAAGAGGGTGGGGGGCTTGGCAGCCAAGCTGAGGAAGAGAACAAGATAGGGTCAGGAGCGGGGGCAGGGGATGGATTTAAGCACATGCTATAGACAGATCAGTCTAGACCTGTGTGGGCTCCAGAGTTAATGTTCAAAATGAAGACAGTGTTGCAAGAATCCTCCAGGGAGTGAGGAGGAGTGAGCTACATGTATCTTCAAGGTGGTCTTTGGGCACAACAAAAGCTCAGAGGTACCTCTCAGGCTAAACCTCCAACTACAGGCCATACTGCTCTTTTTTTTTTTATTTTATTTTAGGACATACCTTGCAAGAGTCGTGAAAACTGAATAGTCTATCTTCAAGCCAGAGAGAGAAAGGGTGTCCCTTAAGGGCAGTGGTGGCGAACCTATGGCACGCAGTGGGCTGTTTGTATCACTGAAAACTCTAAAAAGGTTCACCGCCACTGCCTTAAAGTATAGCCAGAGGAGCAAAGCCACTACATGCTCTATGAGAAATCCTGCTCTCATTCTCCTCTCCCCAGCACACACACACACCATTTTTGTCATGACTCATGATCATACTATCAACCCACAAAGATGACTGAGACCTCCATTGTGAGCAGGTTCCCGGTTATTTGTCCTGCTGTTTGCCCTGCTTCCTGCCCTCCAGACAATCAGAAAATAAATCTGGAATCTGGGGAGTTCAGCTATCTTTTCTTTCCAGAGCCCTCTTTAGCCATTTGTAAATCAGTGGAACCTGAGTTAGGGATGCTGGCCTGCCTTATCCCTCACCAGCACTGCTTCCTCAAATGCAAATCTTACGCTAAGCACTCAGGAGTCCCTAACTCAGTGAGCTGGCAATAACCAAAGCGCCACTTGAAATATCCTAGTAGCAAAATCTGCAGATTTTTTTTTTCTTTTGTCAGATAAGGTCAAAATTTTACTCTGCCCCAACTTTCCACAAACTCCAAGAAACAGCACTGGAAACAATGAAAGAATCTTGTAGGACAAAATGAATTTAAGATATAGTTTTAGGTAATGGTAACTTTAAATAACATACAAAAATGACTAAATTCCAAATCCAAAGAAATTTAAAAGCAAAACTAATATTTTACAGCAACTAACATTTTGTGTGCAACATCAGCAAAACCAAGGCAAACACACACCAGTCACTAATTTCTTATGAATACAAAGTCCACTGTATTTCTAGAAAGGATGGTTAGTGTTTGGAACATTTTTTGTGTAATTTCTCAAAAATATAACTGAAAAGTTAACCACAAGAGCAGGAGTGGATATATGAATCTGAAGTATGTTGATTTAAAATATCAAAGTAATAGGGTTTCACACAATACCTTATGTTATAAATGAAATGGTCATCACTCACTATGAAAACAATTGACTACTTTTGTATACATGTAATGCCTACTGTACACACTCAAAATAGAACATGTGTGATTTAAAACTCAAGTAGTGATTTTACAGAGGTGGTCTATCAGATCCACCAGCTGGTCCATGAGTCTCTGATTTGTTTCGAGTGTGAACGGAACCTTCAAACGTTAAGATGGTTCTCCCCATAGTTTTCTATACCAGCCACTGAGAATATTTAGGGTTTATAGAGTTTATCCTTGAAAAGACTGCCGGACTAAAAAAGTTCAAGAATCATTGCTAGAAAGTACTAATGAAAAGATATATATCACTACCAAGTCACTAAAATCACAACTTGTCTAACAAATTCAACACTTTTGTATGACCAATGGTAGCCAAGGGGTTTTGAGAAGGTGACGAGCCATCTGATTTGGCCATTATTTCATTACAACAGCTTGGGGCACTGAGTCAACTCAAAAGCCCAGCACTACTATGCCTCAATTAGCTACAACTTTAATTATAAGTGGTTAGAAGCGGTTTTAATCTTGAATTTGTATCATCCTGACACTAAATTTAAAAATGTCTTGAAGTAGGTTCACAAGTCATCAAAATAGGGTGCTGAAAGGTGAACATCTAAACACTTTTATTAAAATGCTTATACATGTATATAAAATATTCTATCATGATACAAAACACTAGATGAAGTATACCAGTAACTGATATTTATAAGTAAACCCTAAACCACTGGGAGTTTAAACACTAAGCAGAAAAAAGGGAGAAGACATTAACCAAGAGACAATTTTATCATGACACACCAGTATTTCCTGCTGTCAAAATTTATGAGATCTTTTCACAAGGGTGTTAAAAGTATTTGTGTCGTGCTAAATAATCATCAGTGAGGAATCTTTTCAACTAGAGAACGTGAAAATACAGATGTTGCAGATCCACTGTCTATATACCACCCTACCATGTGCCATTTTTATGCCCAGCTTTAAGACTGGGTAGTCTGCACACCGCTGGTTCAGTAAAGTTGGTAGAAATAGTTTTCAGCTCTGCCGCAGGAATCACCTCCAAGCGCTGTTTAAGCCAGACCCTTAGGTGATGGGGTTTTCCACATCTTTGAATTTGGTGCAGCTCGACCTTGACCTTGTACCCATAAGCAAGACAGGTCTTACTGGATCAACACTAGGGGCTTTCGAACAAACTTGTTTCTTTCATTCACCTCCCTCATTTTCTCCCTGCAGCCACACATGCCTCTAGGAATTCCTCAACACCCAGAGGGAAAAGTTCCCTTTCCTCACTGGGGAAACTGATTCTTCCTTCCTTTTACAGCTGGAGTCCAAGTGAGAGAATTTCCTTCTGGCTCCTAACTTCACGTCTTCCCAGGGAAACCCGGGCTGCTGGGTCCCCAGTGAAGCACGAATCCTGGGTGACCCCGCAAATGTGTTCAAGGGAGGCCTCGTGTGAGGCAGAGACTCGGGGCTCCTCTTGCCCCTGCTACCTCCGAGGTCCTCTCTCTCCCCAGAGTGGCCCTCTGCCTGGCCCCTCGCACTCACCAGAAGAAGGTTGTGCGCCACCAGGTACCCGAGCCGCGGGCTGCCCCGGATTCCCGGGGCCAGGCGCCCGGTGGCGTAGCCGTGCCAGGCCACCACGTAGGGGTTGTCGATGGTGATCCAGTACTTGACGTGGCTGCCAAAGTGTAGGAAGCAGAGCTCAGCATAATCCCTGAAGTGGTCGGCCAGGGCACGGTTGGCCCAGCCGCCGTAGACGTCCTGCAGGCGCTGGGGCAGGTCCCAGTGGTACAGGGTGACCACGGGCTGCACGCCCAGCTCCCGCAGCCGCTCCAGCAGCCGCCGGTAGTAGCGCAGGCCCTCGCGGTTGGGGGCGCCCGCGCTGCCATTGGGGAGTACCCGCGCCCACGAGATCGAGAAGCGGTAGTGGGTGACCCCCAGCTCTCGCAGCCCCTCGGTGTCGCGGAGGACGTTGTTGTAGCCGTCGCTGGCCACGTCGCCAGTGGCCGGGGAGGACGGGGACGGGGACGGGGACGGGGCGCCCGACGGCCGGCCGGCAAGGCGGGAGTGGCCCGGGGCGGCGGGGGGCCGATGGGTGAAAGTGTCCCAGATGGACGCGCCCTTGCCGTGCTGCCGCCAGCCGCCCTCCGTCTGGTAGGCGGCGCTGCCCACGGCCCAGCGGAAGCCGTCGGGGAAAGTGTCGTGGAGGAGGCCCGCGGCCTCGGGGCCAGGGGCGCGCGCGAAGCGGGCCCAGGTCTGCGCGCCGTCGCCGGGCTCCGCGCGCAGGCAGCGGCCGCCCAGGGCCAGCAGCAGGAGCGGCGGGAGCAGCGGCGGCGGCCGCGGGCGGCGCGGAGGGGCGCGGGAGGACATGCTGCGCATCGGGCGCCGGCCGCCGCGCCCCTTTATGCCCGCGCGCCCCGCCCGCCGCCCGCTCCCACGGCGCCGGCGATGATCTCCCCTAGCGCGCGGCAGGCGCCTCCCTGCGCCGGGGGCGGGCGCGCGAGGGCGACGTCGGGGAGGTGGCACCTGTTTCTCCGCGGTCGGGCGGCCGCGCAGGGTGATCTGGCGACTCTCCGCGCCGCCTTGTCTTTGCCATTCTGGAGCCTTCGGGGTGAAGCCGCGGGGCTGGGGTTCCTCGAAGGCGGGAGGCAGCGGCCGTCCTTTCCC
>RJWT010055817.1:0-10106 GCA_004365215.1 Cuniculus paca
TGGATGATGTCCTTTGTGCTAATAACCATGATAACTAATACTAAAAAGCACATCTGTTCAGAAGGCTCAGAGAATGTAAGACCCTAGGGAAGGGAGCCCCTGGTGGATGACTAGAGAGCCTTCGTCCTGGTGGAGACCTCTGGTTTGAACTTGCACTTGGTTTCTTGTGGTGGCTGGTGACCTGAGTGAATATCTGTTTTGCTTGCTTTGTTGCTAATCGTACTCACTGGCCTCTTTGACCACCAAGGATTGTGAAGAGACTGACCTGAGTGTCAGGTTGCTGTAAGAGAATGAGGGAGATGAACATCAATGAATAGAGAGAGTCAAGGACCAACGAGACCTGCAGATGTAATAGTGCTTTCTGAGCCACGACGCAGAGGGGACAGTGTCCTGCTTTCTGTAGTTTTACTCCAGTGGCCTGAGGGTGCATCAACAAATAGATACATCACATAAGGTGGTGATGGGGCTTTGGGGGGGAAGAGGAGTCTGTGGGAGTGGCTGATTCAACCGAGGGTAGCCAGAGGAGCGGCATGAGTGGGCCGGCAGCTGTCTGGGACAGGGATGCCAGGGAGAGGGACCAGCTGGTGCAAAGGGCAGGAGCAGTAGGAGGTCCATGCATCTGTAGTGCTGGAGACAGGCAGGAATGGGGCCAGGGTAGGCTGGCCTGGGCCTTGCAGGGCAAGACAGGCCTAGCCAAGTTGAGCACATCACACCTTTCCAAGCCTCCATTTCCTCAAATGAGTCTTTGGCTGCTTCTAGGCATCTCAAGTCACCCATGTTCTAAGATGCAGAGAAGCATGCTAATTGTGATCCTGATGGAGATCAGGACATGCAACCCCAAAATCCGACTCTGGGAGAACTGAATATGCTGCTGAACCTGTGCAAAAGAAATGGTATTTTAAGCCGGTTATTTAGGGAGACTGCAGGCACAAGAAAAGCTTTAGAAACAGAGAAAAGGTGAACCTTTTGGAAGAAAAATTTATATCTCTGAGGAAAAATTTCTGTAAGATGTCTGTCTATCTGGGTGTCCAGAAGAGAAGGAGGACTCCAAATCACAAAAGGCCCACAGTCAATGGAAAAGGCACCGCTTAAATCTGTAGAACAATTCCTATCCTGTCTTCACAGGCCCTTTCCCACGCCCTTATTTCTTTATTTCAAGAGTAGGTGTATTTGAACCTGAAATCTAAGCCGGCTCTTTGAGATCTGCTCTTATAATTTCTCATCTTCCTGGTTTATCTCCCATGTATACAGAAGGTGTATATGTTATTAGGTTTCTTATTCTTGTGTTAATCTGCCTTTTGTTACAAGGAATCTCAGCTAAGACCTCATGAAGGGTAGAGAGGACATGATGCTTCCTCTTCCACATGAAACAAATACTGCTCAAACCCTTGGATACGCATGCACATTTGACATACATGACATTAGTACACGTAGACAATTATGCCAGGTTACATATCTCCAAAGCTATGTTTTCTGGACAGAAAGAAAAAAGACAAACAGAAGGAAGACAGACCTCATTAACATACTTTGAAACATCATGTTGCATAGGATAAATGTATAAAATTTTTATTTGTCTGTTTAAAAATAAAAATAAAGATCTTTTTAAAAAATTTTTAAAAAGGTTCATTACAACCAAGAACATACCAGAAATGCAAGATCGAATTAGATCTAAACCTAGATTTGTAGGAATATTTCTAAAGAGTAAGTAAAACAATAAGAAAGCTGCGAGTTGAAAATGCTGCGATTCTGTTTTTGTAAAGATAAACCTGCCAATAACTTCCTTGCATACTTCAGTCGTTGTGAGGAAGCTGTGTCCGTTGGCTCTCTCTGGGAGGACTGCAGAAGTTGCTGCCCACTTTCTGGGCGGGCAATGGGGTGGGGAGATCATTTCCAATGCAGGCCCCATCAGGTGTCCAGGGAGCAGGACGTGTCCAGTGACTAAAGCATTAACACCATGATTCTACAAGACTGTGACCCTATCATGCTCCCTGTCTGCAGCCATGAAACACATGGTACAGCACTATTAAAAATAGAAGGCATTGGATCACTGTCTCGTCCCAAGGGTATTTCCTCCAAGCACTGGACCGTCACCACCGTTCACCAAGTAACTTCATCTGTGATTGTCAACATGCTAGGTTTGGCTGCTTCTGCAGCAGATAGCTTTGCTGGGGTGACAACTGGTGCAACTTCCTAAAGTCCAAATCCCTCATTGGTCTCTTTTGACAAATCTGCTTGTCCCCTGGAGCCAATAAACTTCATCACAGGTCAAGACAACTGCAGAAGAAGTTGGTGCAGTTGGCCGAAGAGCTGGCAGGACCTGCAGGGCTGCCTCCCTTCACCACACCCCTCTCCCACCGGTCTTCGCTCTCTTGTAGCTCTTTCTGATTCATCACCCCAGCTCCCCAGCTCCAAGGGTACTCAGATGTGCCTGCCAAGGGACAGCAGCGCACAGCTCCTCTATGAAACACCGTGGGAATTCACGGAGAAAAATTCACCAAGAACCTCGCCGCATTTGCACGAACAATTTACTCTCCGACAACTGGGTTTTGTTTGCCTTTTGGTTGGTATTCTAAAAATTAAATCTTACGTGGGCTACAAGGATATTTTTTAATGGCAAAGAATGTGTTAGAAAGCAGGGAGTTTTCCAATGAAAAGCTCCTTGGGAAATTATTTCATTCTACGGATGAGGAAACTGAGGCCCAGAGAATCGAATGGCTCCCCTGTGGCTGCTCGGTGGGGCTGGAATCAGTCCTCAGGATCTCGGGGGGCCACTCCATCTAGGGTTAACTCTGGGACTTGAGCTGAGCACTGGGGCATCCGTGAGCCTCGTGCATATGCAGCCGACTTCTGAACCCTGTGGTCCTCTCAGGGTAATGAGTCTTCTCTAGTTATTTTCCTGAATCCCTTTGTTGGAGGGATGGTCTCCAAGACACAGTTGATTAACAATGACTGCAACTTTTCTTTTTTGGTCTTCTTGAGACAGGGTTTCGCTATACAGTTCAGGCTGGTCTTGAACTCTTTTTATAACCCAGGCTGGCCTCAGACTCTTAGCAATCCTCCTGCTTCAGCCTCCCAAGTGCTAGGATTATAGGTGTGCACCACCATGCCTGGTTGGCTATAACTTTTTGTAGCAGCCAAGGCACTCCTGGAATGGAGCCACTTTGGGAGAGGCCCAGGCCACCAGGGAGGTGGGCTGCTGCTGAACTGCACCTAATGTTGGTGCTTGGTTAGTGGCTTTGATTTATGGCTTCTTATCTGCTCAACGCAGGTGTCTCCACCAGGTTGGCTACTGGCAGAATTACGAGGACCAATGGAGGAAAGGTTAGCAGTGTCCAGGAAGAGAGAGGGGAAAGGGGCACATAGAAGGGGACAGAGACCACTAAAGTCATCTACTGACTGTATCCTCAGTCTTTTCCAAGATCTTCTGGACAGTATGTGAAGCCCAGGCTAACCTCGAGGGCTAATGAGGGGACAGAGCCCCAAAGCAGATTTAAAGACCCTTGAGTGTGATGGAACCTGGAGTGGATGCCCTCGGTAGAAACAAATGCGGTTTGTTGCCTCTGAAACTCACATTGAAATTTGTCGTTGCATCCATGTTAGGAGGTCTTTAAGAGGTGATGGGGCTGAAGAGGAATTAATGATTTCTCACGGGAATGGGTTGTTACAAGGCAAGGCCACCTCTTGGGTTCTGTCCTTTTTTGCATGTACCTGTTGCCTTTCTGACTTCCTCCAGGTTATGAAGTCACACAAGGTCCTTACCAGGTATGGCTGCCTGATTTTGGACTTCTTGGTCCCCAGAATCATGAGCCCAAATGAACGTCTTTGGTTTGTAAATGACGCAGCTATAGCAACAGAAAATGCACTGTGATAGTTGATGCAAGGACGGCATGATACTGGCCTCTTCAGCCAGCAGTGAGCATCAAGGACACCTGGAGGACACCCCTCTAGCTCACCAGCACACAGACACCAGCCCAGCTTGGTCTTGCTTCTGTTTATAAGATGACAGGGTGGTCTGGGGGTGCTTGGGGCTTGCTGGCAGCCAGGAAGCCAGGGTGAGCACCCAGGGGTCTCCTGCTCCCCTGTGTGTGGTCTGCAGAAACTTGCAGGTGCCCTCCTGGCACACCCGGCGCCAGGGCACACCATGCCTGGCACACCCTGACGTGTGTTCCCTGAGTACAAAGGTCACCCTGGAGGCTAAGAGTGGCCATGGCCAACCTCAGTGGGCCCAGACGGGAAACACGTGACTATTCTGACAGCCACATCCCAGTTCTGCCTGGGAGGGACCTGAAGGTGCCGCAAGCAGGCTGGGAGGTCAGGGAAGAAGCAAGCCCTAGAATCCAATCACTGTATGCATGCCTGGAACAGGAAGAGGAGAGAGGAGACAGGGTGTAGCCAGAGGGGCTTGGAGGAAAGACCCCCCACTGGGGGCTCTGGCCCAGTCTGGGGGACATGGATGCTTCCTATTTGCTGGCGGCACCAGATGCAGCTCTGGCTTTCGGGGACAGTCTGGGCTGCATTGGGAAAGATGTGAATGGACAGAGGGAGACCAGTGGTGGAGTGAGCAGGTGAAGAGGCTTTCTGAAGGCACAGTGCTCTCTGGCAGTTTTAAAGAAACCGAGTTTTTTGAGTATTCCAGCAACTACACGATGCTCTGTCTAGTGCAGCAGGCGTCAGGGCTCAGCATGGCCCTTGTGGGCCTCAGGGAACAAGCTGAGAGCTGCGTGGAGGCCCCTGATGCCTGGCTTGCTGTGGAAACCTTCCTCTGCTTAAAAGGGGACCAGAGATCCTGCCTCACAGGCCTCCACACAGAGAGAGCTGCACGGCACGAGCAGGAGATCCAGACACTCAAACGCAGAAAGTGCTCTGAGCAAGGACTGCAAACTGTCACCCCTGGTCACGACCAGGACCAGGGATGGCAGAAGGTGAGAGCCCCCATTTGCACACGATTTTAGCAACTTGAAGTGATCAGTAAATACCTGTTATAAAAACCCTCAGGACTTGATTTTTAAATGTCTTTTTAAAATTTTGTTCTTTAGCCACCCACTTTTATTGCTTCGTGTGAAAGCCTGTCTCCAGTGGATGGAAAATCGGCCCTTCACCAGGAGGGATCTGGGTGGTAGCCCACGTGTGATTTGAAGTTGTGGAGAGACAGGTGAGGGAGGGTGGGGTCTGGGGCCTTCAGTGAACAGGGCCGCCCGATTGCTGCTCCTCTAGGATGGGAGCCGTTTGGGATTTACAAGTGGGATTCGGCATTCAAGTGAATTCCAAGCACAGATCTGGCGAATATACTGCAAATCACCCCAGGTCTGGCTGCACTCTCTGAGAAGTTGGGGTCACATGACCTTGAGGAAAGCTAGGTCTAGTCCTAGTGCCTTGTTATAGAGGTCACAGCCCCCGTGTCCTGATACTGAGCAGTGGGCTGCAGCAGGAGGAGGCCTCGACTGCAGACACAGAAGGAAAAAAGCCAGGACCAAGGAGCACAGGAAACTCAGTGTCCCAGGGCAGGTCTGTGGGTGCCTTCCCTACACCATGCAGACATGCGTGCCTTAGGCAGAGGGACACTGAGGGCCGATTCATGGCCCCGGGAGCAGCCTCTCCCCCCTCCACAGGTTTATCCCTGCTGTCTCTATGACTTGCTTTAAAGGTGTGAAAACATTTCCAAATTGTGACCGCATCCCTTTGATTTTACAATCACATGCAAAACTAATATAACTGAGAGCTGAAGACCTCAGCCCTGCTTTATGGATGTGATGACTTTCCAGATGTGTTTATATTTTGTACTCTCTTCAAGAGAAGGCAAGGAAGAAGGAAGAGAGAAAAAAGACAAGCAGAAAAGGAGAGAAAGAGGAGAGACAGAGACAGAGAACACTACGGATAGAGCTAACTGCCTCCACCCTACAGAAATACGTCTTTAATTTTGATTTCCTTGTGTTTCGGATCTTCTATAAATAGTGTGTTCTGGGGGCTTTTAAAAAAATTCAACAGTGTGTTCTGAGATTTGTCCATGTTGATATAGCAGCTTAATTTATTTGTTTTAAGTGCTGTGTAGTATTCCATTGCTCAAATGAACAAAAGCTTACCCAAACCTTACAGACAGGCCATTTAGTGGCTTCTGGTTTTCAATAGCATCAAATGCTGACATAACTGGTTTACATTTCCTTGAGCACATAAACTGGAATTTTCCTAAAATAGAATCTAGGGTATAATTGCTGAGTTGTGCTGTTATTCAACTTCGTTAGGGACCTTGATCTTTAATTCCAAATTTTAGATGCATCTTTCAACAAAATACAGTGTAGACAGGGAGGGAAGTGCTAGACAAAGAATCACATTTTCCATTTCCTGCAGGAGCCATTGGAGGCTTTTCCTGGAAGGAGGACTGTTCTTACCAGCAGGAACTCCCAGCAAGCAGGCTGCTGGGGGTGGTGTTAAAAAGATCCCAGTGGGCACTGGATTTTGCTCAAGACTTAGGAGTTCACACTGTGTGTCCCGTGGGGCTGAGGCAAGGGGAGAGCTTCTGAGTTGGAGAGAAATGACCAGCCAAGAACAAAGGGTCAGATCTACCTTCTATATACAGCGGTACAGAGGAGATGACCTTTGGAAGACTCGTAGACTGTGCATTTTGCATTTCTTTCTTCCCTCCAGGCGGCTGGTGTGTTTCAGCAAACACTGGGCAGAGGGGTGTGGCTTTTAGTTAAGAAACAGGGATATGTGGCACTGGGTTGCTGAGGTCACAGGAAGGCCAAGTATGCAAGAAAACAATCTGCTTTTGCCTGCGTGATGGGAATGTTTCCTAGTATCTCCCTAAAGAAGAGCTCCCTTAAAAGCAGTAGGTACTGCCTTTTGTTCTCCCGTCAGTAATCTTACCTCTTAGTTTGAGAACTATTGTAAGTAGGCCTAAGGGCAAACTATGCCATCACGACCTTTTAACTCATTGGCTCTGTAGGAGTTTGAGCATGATAACGGTGGTGGTGGTGGTGGTAGTGATCTTGGTGGTGCTGGGGATTGAACCAAGGGCTTCATGCATGCTATGCACATGTTTCACCACTGTGCTACACTGCCAGCCCATTTGTAGGAATGTGGCACTGTACCAAATGGGGTAAGGTGACCCCCGAAGATGGTGGGTCATCCTTTACCCTGGCCCTTGGACTTGGGAAGTTCTGTAATTGCCAGTGTGTAGTCCTGGAAGAGTGTGTGTGCGTGTGTGTGTGTGTGTGTGTGTGTGTGTGTGTGTGTTCATATGTGTGTCTATAAATGAGGTGCTGTTTTTCAATCTTGACCTAAATGTTAATGTTTCTTCCCTCCGTCACTCTAGCCAAATCCCCTGCTCCAAGTTATCAACTACAGCCGGGCCAGACAGTGCCGTTCATAAGGCTGTGTACTAAGCAAAGTCATCAGGAAATTCACCACCCACAAAACCTGCTCCTTTTTAGAGTTTATCAGCAAGAACAGCGTGGACCAGTTTTGTGTTTGGGGAGGGAGGGATCATGTGGATCTGGGCCACACAGCTAACGGCATGTGAGTCTCTTGTTCCTGCAAAAGCAGTGGTAGATTTGTGAATGCTAATTCACGCAAGGCAGTGGGCGTGCACTGTCTAAAAATAATGCTGACTCTCACATGTGCATGCTGAAGCAGATAGATGTGCCTGTCCCCTACGAAGTCCTCAGAGGATGGTTCTTTTCTATTCTTAAAACAAGGGCGAAGTTTAACAAACCAAGATAAAAATGCTGTTTACTTTTCTCTATTTGCATTTTCAGGGAGTTGGGCGTCAGAGACGTCTGACACCTGCCCCGTCCTGGTGTACGGACAGGGAGACTGTCCTTGAGGTAGTGACTTCCTGAGTTCTGACCCTCTGTGTGGCCAGCCCTGGCAAATAACCTTTCTGTGAGCATTCACCCAGATCCTGCTGCTTCAGTGGCTTTGTGTCCCAGGCGGGGGCAGTGGCTGGCACTCGTGGTGCTGAGAATGTATTCCTGAAATGGTGCATCTTCCCTGGCTGCAGGGACCCTGCTCCTTTCTCTCGTCCTCCCACCCTCCTGCAGCACTCCTGAAAGAGCAGAGATCCCCACTGAGCTCTTGGGGCTCAGCAAGGGATGTCCAGAGCCTCTGTGCAGCCTGCATTGAACTCCTCCCTGGCAGCCCCTCCTCTGGGCAGCAGGATAAGGGAGTGGCCTGAGCATAAAGGGTCATTCACTGCAGTTCTGGCTGCTCGGGGTCAACATTCTCAGAAAGGCTCAGCTAAACTCAAATCAGCACCCATTGCTGTATGGTTCTGCCTGGAGAAGATGGGAGGGTTTGTTCTGCCCAGCCTCCTCTGAGTCCTGCGAGCCACTGGCCCTGCCCAGGACCCTGCTTAGTGTCACTAGGGCCTCCCTCCTGTTAGAGGCATCTGGCTGTCCCCCCTCCTCTGGCAAACTCGGCACCCTGAGGCCAAGACCCACACTTGGGTCATCGCATACACTGCAAAGCCCATGAAGAACTCCTACTAACATCTGACTCAGGATGAAGATGAGTGCAGAGTCCAGCTGCAGAGAGCTTAGAAACAGGTGTCCCCATCATGGGACCATCAAGCCATGCAAAACCCCACAAGTACTGACTCAGGAGTATGTAGCCCATGTAGTGAGGACAACAGATCTGCATGACTCACACGCTGCAGACACCTCCCAGGATGCTTTGTGCTGTGTGAAGGTGGCCGCATCTGAGGCCACTGGGGCACAGTGGCCAGAAATGTGGGGCTGCCTCTTAAGAAGGGGGCTTGAGCTGGGGATCTAGCTCAGTAGTCTAAGCACCTGCCCGGCAAGCACAAGGTCGTGAGTTCAATCCCCGGTGCCAAAAAAAAAAAAAAAAAGAAGGGGGCTTGATGCAAGGGAGCTGAAGGCCAGATACCCAGACCCACCTGCCAGAATCTGGAGGACAGGAGCCCAAAGAACTGGAGACCCTCAGCCCTCTCCCTCCAGTCACCTGCAGCCCGCACAGCTCACTCACCTTCTGGGAGCCTGACGTGGAGCTCTTGAGCGAGCCCCGCTTGAAGGAGCTGCTCATTTTTCTCACGGAGCTCATGAGCCTGCCTGCCGCATCCTCTGAGTAGTGGGGCCTGATGCACAGAGGTTGCCCTCTCCTGAGGTGGGCAGAGGCAGGGAGAAGCACAGCCCCACGCTGCCAGGCTGGGCAAAGGAGCTCGAGTCCGGGGCAAGGCCGGCAGACAGCTGGGTCAGCCCAGGAGGAGCATGGACTGCTTCCGCCTGCACCTTCTGCCTAACTCCCACCCCCTGGAGCTCCTGGGCTCTCTTCTATAACATCTGTAATCGGGCTTAATCCCTCCCTCCCCCGAAGATTTACAGGGGACAGATTTAGCAAATGGCGATTGAAAGTAAATCTACTTTGAGAAAGTGGTGGCTGCAAAGGGTGGCCAAATGGGAAGGATTTTGGCATCCAGTGAGGCCCATCGCAAGAGCGATTGTGCCCTTCCTTCCCACAGCAGCTGTCCCTTGGAGGCAGCGCTCGCCTACATGAGCACCAATCTCAACCAGGTTCAGCATCCAGGCCGAAGCCATTGGTAGGTCACAGCTGGCCCCTCCTGGCCATCAATGTTTATTTTCTCCATTACCTTCACAAGAAGCAGTGTGCCTGGTAATGAACATCCTATATTGAGTCTCATGTCCGTTCCGTCCTGTACCCTCTGGGGTTTCTCCATCATTTCTCATTTCCAGGCACCCACCTTGCACTTTTAAGGGATATCAGGTCTTTGCAGTGCTCCTGTGCACTGAATGCATGGTGGGCCCAGTGCCATTCACGGGTCCACCCCGGCCTGTCCGGCATGTGGTCCTTGTCCCTCCTCTAGGCATACAAATCAATGCCAATGTGCAGGGGAGCAGCCTGAGGCTCAGAGACCACAGGCCTTATGTTCCCCTTGGCATGGACAGACAGGCTAGAGACAAATAAATGAAAGATAAGTTCCTGAGCCGTGAGGCAGGACTCTTCGCCTCCATCTCTGACTTTGTGCCCCAGGAGGCCCGTCATGCTGTAGAGGTTCAGAGACAGAGGTATAAGCTCCACCTTTGAGGTCTGGTTTAGGGGTTGGGGAACCCTATCTCCCTAGTACATCCCCT
>RJWT010055818.1:0-10107 GCA_004365215.1 Cuniculus paca
TGAATCTTTGAAGGTGTTCCACATTGAGATAAGATTGCAATGTTATGCTTAGTGCTTCTAAGGTAATCTATTGTCATGGATATTTTCTTCCAGATGCTCATCACCTGAGGGCTACAGACCAACCAATAGAGACACGTGGTAAGAGGGTAACCAATATTGCGTTCCAAGCCCTTCAAGTTTCATGAGGACCCAGGACATGAAAGGACCTCTGCTTGCATCATCCCAAGATTTTTCCATCATATTATCCAAGTTAATATGTGTCATAGTTTGAAAAGGCATCCTTCTACCTGGGATCCCAACCTGCCAAAATGTTAGAAACTTGATAATCCTAAGTCAGGTATATTGTTCCTATTGACTTTCAAGGCTCTATTTGTTTAGAAATGAATGCACTGAATGTGAGACTTGAATGTTTGATAAGCCATCAAAAGGCAGCTTTTCTTTTTGTCTTTGCACAATCAGGTATTGAACTCATTTCCTCATGCTCACCTGCCTGTAGGTTAGGCTACTGATCCAAGTCTCCAGCACTTGTCTTTCTGAGAATGGATCTCACTCTGTGCTGCATTGTGGGCTTGAGCTCTGTTTGTAGCCCAGGCTGGTGTGGAACTCACAAAGGACCCCAAGATAGAGCCTCATTCATACCGGGATGACATGTGTGAGTGACCTCAGCTGGTGCATCGAAACGTTATTTACAAAGGAAAATAAAGATCTTCTGGTGTCTGGAGACTTTGTTGGATCGCACTAAAGTTGATGTGTAAGAAAGTGGCCATGTGGTAAAGTTCACCAGTTCTCATTTATTGATTGGAGCCATCAGTAATCTCCATAGCCTCATGGGTGGCAATTCAAATAACTTTCTTTAAAGAATATTATCGTGAAATGTTCACATTGGACATTCTCAAAAGGTCTGATTTTCTAGACAACGAATTTCAAATTGAAATGGGCTCTGGTACAATGGTTTTCATGCATCATTCTTTAAATTCATCTGGAACCACAAAAGACCTAGAATAGCAAAGACACTTCTGGGCAGCAAGGGCAGGACAGGAGGCATCACAATCCCAGACTTGACATTATACTACAAAGCTACTGTAATCAAATCGGCATGGTACTGCATTCAAAACAGACCTGAGGATCAATGGAATAGCTTAAAAGATACACTCCCACATACAAACACACTCAGCCACCCTATCTTTGACAAAGGGGCCAGACATGTTCACTGGAAGAAAGATAGCCTCTTTAATAAATGGTGCTGGAAAAACTGGTTTGCCATATGGCGAAAACTAAAATTAGACCCAAGCCTCTAACCATATGCTAAACGAAAGTCAAAATGGATCAAAGATCTAAACATTAAACAAGAAACACTAAATCTGCTGGAAAACAAAGTAGGTAGAAAGTGTCAAAACATAGGGGTAGGTGGAGAATTAATGGACAAAAGTAAACCTGCTCAGGAAACGCTTCCCAGAATCAACAACTGGAATCTTGACTTGCTAAAAAGGATTTGCATGTCAAAAGAAATCTCCCACAGAGTGAAAACAAAACCCACAAACTAAGAAAAAGTTCTCGTCAACTGCCCTTCAGACAAAGTATTCTATCTAGAACATAAAAAGAATTAAAAAATATGGGGAACTCGGAATTCAAAGACCCAATCCAGAAATGGGCATGTGAGATGAAAACACACTTCTCAGCTGAGCAAATACGAATCGCAAAGAAATGCATGAAAAAATGTTCACGATCATTAGTCAGCAGAGAAATGAAAATTAAAACAACTCTGAGATTGCATCTCACTCCACAAAGAATGGGCAGGATCAAGAAAACCACCAATGATAAATGCTGGAGAGGCTGTGGGGAAAAAGGGACCCTTCCCCACTGTGGGTGGCAGTGCAGACTGGTGCAACCACTGTGGAGGTCAGTCTGGAGGTTTCTCAAAAAGCTAGGAGTGGAAGTCCCATTTGACCCAGCTATTCTGCTTCTGGGCATACTCTCAGAAGAAGTGAAATCATGTTACCGTTGTGATGTATGTGCACCTATGTTTATAGCAGCACAGTCTGTAATAGCCAAATCTTGGAAACAACCCAAATGCCCATCAATTGAGGAATGGTTAAAGAAGATGTGGTACTTTTATGCAATGGAGTATTACTCAGCTACAAAAAAAGATCACATGGAGGCTTTTATAAGTAAATGGATGCAACTTGAGACCAAACTCAAAAGTGAAATAAACCAAACACACATGTGTAAAAACCACATTATCTCCCTAGCGTAAGAAACTGAAAGACTCAATAAGATACAAAATTCCTGATAAATATGGAGAAATGGTTCTGAAATCCAATGGTGCTTTTCTTCTTTGATTTGATTGGTTTAAGTCCCTTTCCTACTCTTTGAAAGCAATAAGCGAGAAGATAGGAACAGCTCTTTTGAAAAATGAGACACTACAGTAGCCATTGCTCATTTCTTGTTATCCGAGTTGAAGACCTGTAATGCTATTCTGTTTTATCTGGTTTTATACTACTTTGTTTTGTTTGAGTTTATTGTCTGTAAATGTATGAACCACCATGTGGAAGAAAGCAAGAGACACTAGGGTTACCATTGTTAATCTCCTGTTTTTATGTCTTGAAAACCTATATAGCTTGCAGTGCTCAGTTTTGAAATGCTATTTTATGTTTAACTCTATTCGGTTTTCTTTTGTTTTTTTTGTTCTGTTTTGTTTTGTTTTGTCCTATTCTCTTTAAAACAAAAAAAAATTGGTTTTCATGCAGCTATGCAATTAGTGCCAGTAATGTCAGGATATGTTCAATGACACACATATGCAAAGCTTTGAGTCTCTCAAATGAAAGACGGGGACAATTTATGATAATAGATTGTTTTTCATGCTCAGACCTGTGCTGGTTCCAAAAAGTTGTGTGAGTCACCTCCCAGTAAAATTTAACGAGTTCGATAACACTTTCATGGGTTTGATAGGAATGATGGAGTATAAGTGATATTTTGTCTAAATAGGGAAATACAGTCTGTATAAAGAACGTGATAATTGTTATGGTTCAAGAATAACTTTGCTGTACATTTCTGGTTATCTGTGTAAGGTATGCAAGTGTTAACAGGACAGATATTCATAAGTTAACATATCCATGGATAGCAAAAAAAATAGTCTCATTGAAACCTGTAAGGTGTTCCATATTTAGATGAGATTGGAATGTTAACCTTAGTGCCTCTAAGGTACCGTGTTTTTATGCATCTTCTCTTCCACATATCCATCAACTGAGGTTTAGAGACCAACCATGAGAGAGACAGATGGGCGCACAGGATTACCAATATTTTGTTCCCAGCCTTTCAAGTCCGCAAGGACACAGGGCACAAAAGGACCTCTGCTTTCACCATTAAAAGTGTTTGTGTCATTTCATCAAGGTTTATATGCACCCTAGATTTAAAATGCATGTTCTACCTCGGTGCCCAACTGTCCAAAATGATAGAGAGTTTATTATGCAAAGTCAAGTGCATTGTTACTTTTGACTTCCGATTCTCAGTTTTTCTAAAACTAATTGGCTGTGTGGGAAGATTTTATTTTTAGAAGCCATCAAAGTACTGTAGCGTGTTTTTTTCCTCTTGGCAAGAGGGACTTAACTCATTACTTCATTCTGCCCTGGCTGGAAATTTTGCCCCTTTGTCAAAACCACAGTGCTTCACTCGTAGAGAGACGGTCTCACTATGCCTTTGATTCTGGATCTGAGCTCTCTAAGTATCCTAGGCGGGTGTCCAACTCACAGAGATCCCCCTGCCTCAGCCTCAGGAGTGCTGTTGTTACATTCTTGAGTTACCAATCCCGGCTCATCAAAATATGATTTCCAAAATTGTATAAATATCACAGGGGGTCTGGAGAGATTGTTGGATTACATTTAAGTTAATGAGTAAGAAATGACCCTGTGGTAAAATTAACCAGTTCGCTTTTATTGATTGGTGCCATCAGTTACTTCCATAGCCTGAAGGGAAACACCTGAATTAACATTCTTTAATGTATATTATTATTGTGACATGTCACAGTGGTGATTCTCAGGAGGTCAAATTTTCCAGACAATCAATTTAGAGCTGAAAAGTGCTCTGGTACGAAGGTTTTCAAGCAGCTATGACAATTACTGCTTGCTAATTTCATGATACATTCAATGAAGTCATGACTGCATTTGTACTGCTCTCGCAAATGATAAATCAGGGATCATAGATGTTTGTTCATATTCAGACATCTGCCTGTTCCAAAAACTTGTGAGAGTTACCTGTCAGCAGAGGTCAACATGTTAGATAAAACTTTTTATGTGTTCCTTAGGAATCATTCCCTAAAAGCTATATTGTGTCACCTTAGGAAAATACAGGTTGTTTAGAGAAAGTCATTAGTGATATGATACAATGATATCTATGCTTTGATTTCTGATTTTCTCTGTAACATAGGTATGTGTGAACAGAATAGATATCAATGTTACCTTATTAAAAGGTAGTAAAAAATTGGTTTCACTGAATCTTTGAAGGTGTTCCACATTGAGATAAGATTGCAATGTTATGCTTAGTGCTTCTAAGGTAATCTATTGTCATGGATATTTTCTTCCAGATGCTCATCGCCTGAGGGCTACAGACGAACCAATAGAGACACGTGGTAAGAGGGTAACCAGTAATACGTTCCCAGCCCTTCAAGTTTCATGAGGACCCAGGACATGAAAGGACCTCTGCTTGCTTCATCCAAAGATTTTTCCATCATATTGTCCAAGTTAATATGTGTCATGGTTTGAAAAGGCATCCTTCTACCTGGGATCCCAACCTGCCAAAATGATAGAAACTTGATATTCCTAAGTTAGGTATATTGTTCCTATTGACTTGCAAGGCTGTATTTGTTTAGAAATGAATGCACTGAGTGTGAGAGTTGAATGTTTGAAAAGCCATCAAAAGGCAGCTTTTCTTTTTGTCTTTGCACAATCAGGTATTGAACTCATTTCCTCACGCTCACCTGCCTGCAGGTTAGGCTACTGATCCAAGGCTCCAGCACCTGTCTTTCTGAGAGTGGATCTCACTCTGTGCTGCATTGTGGGCTTGACCTCAGTTTGTAGCCCAGGCTGGTGTGGAACTCACAAAGGACCTCAAGATAGAGCCTCATTCATACCGGGATGACATGTGTGAGTGACCTCAGCTGGTGCATCGAAACATTATTTACAAAGTAAAATAAAGATCTTCTGGTGTCTGGAGACTTTGTTGGATGGCACTAAAGTTGATGTGTAAGAAAGCGGTCATGTGGTAAAGTTCACCAGTTCTCATTTATTGATTGGAGCCATCAGTAATCTCCATAGCCTCATGGGTGGCAATTCAAATAACTTTCTTTAAAGAATATTATCGTGAAACGTTCACATTGGACCTTCTCAAAAGGTCCGATATTCTAGATAACGAATTTCAAATTGAAATGGGCTCTGGTACAATGGTTTTCATGCATCATTCTTTAAATTCATCTGGAACCACAAAAGACCTAGAATAGCAAAGACACTTCTGGGCAGCAAGGGCAGGACAGTAGGCATCACAATCCCAGACTTGAAATTATACTACAAAGCTACTGTAATCAAATCAGCATGGTACTGGAGTCAAAACAGACCTGAGGATCAATGGAATAGATTAAAAGATACACCCCCACATGCAAACACACTCAGCCACCCTGTCTTTGACAAAGGGGCCAGACATGTTCACTGGAAGAAAGATAGCCTCTTTAATAAATGGTGCTGGAAAAACTGGTTTGCCATATGCCGAAAACTAAAATTAGACCCAAGCCTCTAACCATATGCTAAACGAAAGTCAAAATGGATCAAAGATCTACACATTAAACAAGAAACACTAAATCTGCTGGAAAACAAAGTAGGTAGAAAGCTTGAAAACATAGGGGTAGGTGGAGAATTCATGAACAAAACTCAAACTGCACAGGAAACACTTTCCAGAATCAACAACTGGGATCTTCTCTTGTTAAAAAGGATTTGCATGTCAAAAGAAATCTCCCACAGAGTGAAAACAAAACCCACAAACTAAGAAAAAGTTCTCGTCAACTGCCCTTCAGACAAAGGTCGTCTACCTAGAACATATAAAGAATTAAAAAATATGGGCAACTCGGAATCCAAAGACCCAATCCAGAAATGGGCATGTGAGATGAAAACACACTTCTCCGCTGAGCAAATACGAATGGCAAAGAAATACATGAAAAAATGTTCACGATCATTAGTCAGCAGAGGAATGAAAATTAAAACAATTCTGAGATTGCATCTCACTCCAGAAAGAATGGCCAGGATAAAGAAAACCACCAATGATAAATGCTGGAGAGGCTGTGGGGAAAAAGGGACCCTTCCCCACTGTGGGTGGCCGTGCAGACTGGTGCAACCACTGTGGAAGTCAGTCTGGAGGTTTCTCAGAAAGCTAGGAGTGGAAGTCCCATTTGACCCAGCTATTCTACTTCAGGGCATACTCTCAGAAGAAGTGAAATCATGTTACCGTTGTGATGTATGTGCACCTATGTTTATAGCAGCACAGTCTGTAATAGCCAAATCTTGGAAACAACCCAAATGCCTATCAATTGAAGAATGGTTAAAGAAGACGTGGTACTTTTATGCAATGGAGTATTACTCAGCTATAAAAAAAGATCACATGGAGGCTTTTATAAGTAAATGGATGCAACTTGAGACCATACTCATAAGTGAAATAAACCAAACACACATGTGTAAACACCACATTGTCTCTCTAGTGAAAGAAACTGAAAGACTCAATAAGATACAAAATTCCTGATAAATATGGAGAAATGGTTCTGAAATCCAATGGTGCTTTTCTTCTTTGATTTGATTGGTTTAAGTCCCTTTCCTACTCTTTGAAAGCAATAAGCGAGAAGAGAGGGACAGCTCTTTTGAAAAATGAGACACTACAGTAGCCATTGCTCATTTCTTGTTATCCGACTGGAAGACCTGTAATGCTATTCTGTTTTATCTGGTTTTATACTACTTTGTTTTGTTTGAGTTTATTGTCTGTAAATGTATGAACAATCATTTGGAAGGAAGCAAGAGACACTAGGGTAACCATTGTTAATCTCCTGTTTTTATGTCTTGAAAACCTATATAGCTTGCAGTGTTCGGTTTTGAAATGCTATTTTATGTTTGACTCTATTCGGTTTTCTTTTTTTTTTTTTGTTCTGTTTTGTTTTGTTTTGTCCTATTCTCTTTAAAATAAACAAAAACAATGGTTTTCATGAAGCTATGCAATTAGTGCCAGTAATGTCAGGATATGTTCAAAGACACACATATGCAAAGCTTTGAGTCTCTCAAATGAAATATGGGGACAATTTATGATAATAGATTGTTTTTCATGCTCAGACCTGTGCTGGTTCCAAAAAGCTATGTGAGTCACCTCCCAGTAAAATTTAACGCGTTAGATAACACTTTTATGGGTTTGATAGGAATGATGGAGTATAAGTGATATTTTGTCTAAATAGGGAAATACAGTCTGTATAAAGAACTTGATAATTGTTATGATTCAAGAGTAAGTTTGCTGTACATTTCTGGTTATCTGTGTAAGGTATGCAAGTGTTAACAGGACAGATATTCATAAGTTAACATATCCATGGATAGCAAAAGAAATAGTCTCATTGAAACCGGTAAGGTGTTCCATATTTAGATGAGATTGGAATGTTAACCTTAGTGCCTCTAAGGTACTGTGTTGTTATGCATCTTCTCTTCCACATATGCATCAACTGAAGTTTAGAGACCAACCATGAGAGAGACAGATGGGCTCAGAGGATTACCAATATTTTGTTCCCAGCCTTTCAAGTCCGCAAGGACACAGGGCACAAAAGGACCTCTGCTTATACCATTAAAAGTGTTTGTGTCATTTCATCAAGGTTTATATGCACCCTAGATTTAAAACACATGCTCTACCTCGGTGCCCAACTGGCCAAAAGGATAGAGAGTTGATTATGCAAAGTCAAGTGCATGGTTACTTTTGACTTGCGATTCTCAGTTTTTCTAAAACTAATTGGCTGTGTGGGAAGATTTTATTTTTAGAAGCCATCAAAGTACTGTAGCATGTTTTTTTTCCTCTTGGCAAGAGGGACTTAACTCATTACTTCATTCTGCCCTGGCTGGAGATTTTGCCCCTTTGCCAAAACCACAGTGCTTCACTCGTAGAGAGACGGTCTCACTATGCCTTTGATTCTGGACTTGAGCTCTCTAAGTATCCTAGGCGGGTGTCCAACTCACAGAGATCCGCCTGCCTCAGCCTCAGGAGGACTGTTGTTACATTCTTGAGCTACCAATCCCGGCTCATCAAAATATGATTTCCAAAATTGTATAAATATCATTGTGGGTCTGGAGAGATTGTTGGATTACATTTAAGTTAATGAGTAGGAAATGACCGTGTGGTAAAGTTAACCAGTTCGCTTTTATTGATTGGTGCCATCAGTTACTTCCATAGCCTGAAGGGAAACACCTGAATTAACATTCTTTAATGTATATTATTACTGTGACATGTCACAGTGGTGATTCTCAGGAGGTCAAATATTCTAGACAATCAATTTAGAGCTGAAAAGTGCTCTGGTACAAAGGTTTTCAAGCAGCTATGACAATTGCTTACTAATGTCATGATATATTCAATGAAGTCATCACTGCATTTGTACTGGTCTCGCAAATAATAAATCGGGGATCATAGATATTTGTTCCTATTCAGATATCTGCCTGTTCCAAAAACTTATGGAAGTTACCTGTCAGCAGAGGTCAACATGTTAGATAAAACATTTTATGTGTGCCTTAGGAATGATTTCCTAAAAGCTACATTGTGTCACCTTAGGGAAATACAGGTTGTTTAAAGAAAGTCATTAGTGTTATGATACAATGATATCTATGCTTTTGATTTCTGATTTTCTCTGTAACATAGGTATGTGTGAACAGTATAGATATCAATCTTACCTTATTAAAGGTAGTAAAAAATTGGTTTCATTGAATCTTTGAAGGTGTTCCACATTGAGATAAGATTGCAATGTTATGCTTAGTGCTTCTAAGGTAAACTATTGTCATGGATATTTTCTTCCAGATGCTCATTGCCTGAGGGCTACAGACGAACCAATAGAGACACGTGGTAAGAGGGTAACCAATATTACGTTCCCAGCCCTTCAAGTTTCATGAGGACCCAGGACATGAAAGGACCTCTGCTTGCATCATCCCAAGATTTTTCCATCATATTATCCAAGTTAATATGTGTCATAGGTTGAAAAGGCATCCTTCTTCCTCGGCTCCCGACCTGCCAAAATGATAGAAACTTGATAATCCTAAGTCAGGTATATTGTTCCTATTGACTTTCAAGGCTCTATTTGTTTAGAAATGAATGCACTGAGTGTGAGACTTGAATATTTGATAAGCCATCAAAAGGCAGCTTTTCTTTTTGTCTTTCCACAATCAGGTATTGAACTCATTTCCTCACGCTCACCTGCCTGCAGGTTAGGCTACTGATCCAAGGCTCCAGCACCTGTCTTTCTGAGAGTGGATCTCACTCTGTGCTGCATTGTGGGCTTGAGCTCTGTTTGTAGCCCAGGCTGGTGTGGAACTCACAAAGGACCTCAAGATAGAGCCTCATTCATACCGGGATGACATGTGTGAGTGACCTCAGCTGGTGCATCGAAACAATAGGACACCACCCAGGTGAACCCCCTTTCTTGGATTTTGGTTGTGGACCCACCTAGTCATGATGAGTTCTCACCTGTGGAGACCTGACTCTGCTCTCACTGGAGACAAGCCCTGGTCATTGTCAGATTTCTGGTGTACCTGCTCTTGGTGTAAGGAAATAGAGTTATTAAATGACCGCTTGATGATCATCATGGAGCACTTCAAAGACAGTGGCTAGTATTGGAACTGAAAGATATCAGTGGCCTTCCTGGGTGTCCCCACAGAGCACATTTCTCTGAAAATCTTGTCAAAACAGGATACATAGGGATATACATAATCTTCACACAGGGAGTATGCAATATTACATCATGAAGCTAGTGGATTAACCTCTACACAGACAGACTATGTGGGGAACTACAGAGATGACTCTCCTTGAAAAGAAGAGCAACTATCTCCATTTTGGATAAACTTA
>RJWT010055819.1:0-10107 GCA_004365215.1 Cuniculus paca
GTTCAGAGTGGCTAATTAATTAGCCTGCCCAGCCACACAGGCAGGAAGAAGAAAAGTCAAGATGCCAGTTCTGCCCCTCTGACTCTGGATGATTACAGCCATTATCTCAGTCTCCCAGTGCAGCTGATATCTCTGCCCTCTGCAGTCCTTTGTGAACTTTGGCTGGATCCCTGTGTAGGAGAGGATGTTCCGTACTACCTATCTGCCAGTTTGTATTTTGGCAAACATACCCTGATGGGGAATTTCTCAACACACAGGCTTCTTGGCTGAGGTCTTGCAGAAGGCTGCCTTCCCCTACACCTGTGTTTTCCAGCACCGATCACGACTATGGCCGAACTCTGGGAGCAGGTGCACAGAGCACCAACTCTGCAGTGACCTGAAAGCCGTTTCACCCAAACACTCTGGCTTCCCAATCTGCGAGCATAAAGCCTTCTTGGAGGTTAGTATCATACAAGAAGTTCTTTCTGGAGGTTGGATGCATTGATTGTGTAAATTCTTCTGTCCCATTCTGCTTTCAAAGAGGCACCTCTTTCATTACACCACTTACATCTTCATCATGGAACCAAGTCACACTCACAGCATTGAGACACAAGTTGAAAATGGCAAACACAGGTTGTATAACAGTTATGCTTTAATTTCCACAAGAGCAGTGTTGAATGGGTCCTGTGCAACCTCTCTGTGCTCACGGCCCCTGCAGTGGACTCGAATGGCCCTTCGAAAGGTGTTGCTTAGGTTGTGGATTTAACTTTCTCCCTGCCACACACTCCCTTCCAGGAGCTTTGGGATAACTATGTAATTAGAATGAGGTTTTGTCACACCAAAAGTACCAGGAAGACACAATAAAATGCATAGCAAAACTAATTTATTCATATGTTGGAAGAGAAACACAGGTTTTCATTCCAATGACAATGATTTTGGAAAAGTCTTCAAAGTTTCAATGAAAAATAAATGCATTTGCCTTTCATTTTAGAGCTGGCTAGTAACGTGTTCCATTTGCCTTTAACAATCCTCCTGTATATTGAGAGAAGTGATATGTTACAGTTAATTTAAAATTATTATATGCCTTTAAAAAGTTTATGTGATATTTTAAATTTTATGTTTCCAGTACAAGGGACATTGGCCTTCAGTGCCCTCATGATTTCCCAAATGAGGCTGACCCATAGCTATACCTATTATCTCTAGATTCTTTTCTTTTACTGGTACATGGTTACAGTCCATCATGATTATATTCCTCATGGGGAGTTGGCACATGCACGTAACACATCTCAACACACATCTGCAGTCTTACACAGTCCCCTTTCCATTCCAGTACAGAATGGACTGTTATGGACACTGTATTTTCATAAGGGTTGTGGCTAAAATTCAAACTCGGGCTATTAGTAAATTGGTGAACTAGCAGAACATGGATGTTGCAGAGTGATTACTGCTAAATATTGCAACAAACAAATGAAGAGTTACAATGTTTTCAGCTGTGGAGGGATGTCACCATGCTTAACTGGTGACAATATGAGGAAAAGTGTTATTTAAAGATCGCCTAGATGAGACTTTCCTCAACGACCCTAAAATGTAGTTGAGCATGGTGGTGCATGCCTGTAATCCTAGCTTTGAGAACATCTGTGGCAGGAAGATTGCAAGTTTGAGCCCAGCCTAGGTAACTTAGTGACTTAGTGTCTCAAAATTTATAAGAAACTGGGGAACTAGCTCAGTGCAAAGGCCCTGGGCTCCTCATGTCCAGTATGGAAGAAAAAATCTACAAAGTGAAACTTCACTCAGGTCTACAGATGTAGGTGTTAATGAGGACTTCAATATCTGCTTGTAGTTTTGGTAGCAAGAACAAATGAATGAAAGAACCTATTTTAAAGTTTTATTACTTGCATGATGCCAAGAAATTCAGAAAATACAGATGAATATACTTTCAAGTGGAATAACGTGCAACCACTAAAAGGCTAGGGAAGATGTCTGTGCGTTGTTGGGGCAAGATGTTCGTGATGACCCCTGTCATCAATGCAATGACAAAAACTGCCATTAGTTAATGGCCTCAGTGTGTCAGACCCCAAGCACTTTGCAGACATTTGTTGTTTCCTTCGAACTGTCTTACAGTTAGATACTAAACACTACGGAATGGTTGCAGATGGATTATCTTCTGTGACTTTCCTACCCAAGGGCAGAGAACCTTCTAGCCCTAACCTTGAACTGAATTTGGGACCAAGCAACTGAGCTCCATCTTCTGTACTATCCACCTGCAAGTCCCAGCAATCACTTTGTGGGCACAGTGGACAATTCAAAATGGGAAGTTACAACACAACATTTAGAAACCAGGCGATATAGTGGGGCTGTCTATTCAACAAATTTCACCCTATTTTCTATGGGAGAATAGTTCCTTTTGGTGGTCTAGACAGGCCCGGGCATTTGCTCTATATATAGACTTTAGCTAGTTCTTAAGACGCGTATGATGGGAACTTCTTAAAATTAATGTTATTTACCTGCTAGGATGTAAATGCTAAAAGGATGTGGTCTACATTATGGACAAGGGTTCTGTAAAATGTGACGTTAGAAAATGGAAATTTTACGAGTTCTGGGAACAGAAACAGGTGATGAGAGTGAAATGGGAGAAAACTCTAGTTTTTGCTACATTGTTAGAACTTAATAATCCAAAATATGCCTTTTTAAAGAAAATCATGAATAATAAAACTACAGCATTCCAGGGTTAATTGTGTTCACTTTGGTTCCATCAAGTTGCCTGTTCCTGAAAAATAACCTTTCTGCTTAAAACAATGATCCTTGGGCTGGGGATTTAGCTCAGCTGCATAAGCACCCACCTCACAAGCACGAGGTCCTGAGTTCGATTCCGGGTACCAAAAAAAAATTAACACAATTACTGTCTAAAACAATGATCCTCTACCCTTGTCTTTGTGGGGCTCCAAGTACAGAATTCTGAGCTACACAGTCCATCGAAGTTGTCAAGTCCAACTTCTGCGTATGAATTCTTGTTTGTTGGTGACTTAATCATCGCATGGACAGCATTGTTTTGGTATCGGGAATTGAGCTCATGACCTCATGCTTGCCAGGAAGGTGCACTGTGCTGCTGAGCTATGTCCCTGGCTCCCATGTACACACTTCTAAGATGAGGGCAGAGGAGAGTTGTGCATGAGACTTCAATAGGCTTTGCTCTTGGGTTGTCCTCACTCTCAGGCTGTCCTCACTAACTCTGGCCTTGAGTATTGCTCAGCCTCTTAAGACTTGCTTCAATTTATCTCTAAAATGAGAATAATAATAGTTCTTACCTGCACGCCCATTGAAGGGAATAAATGAAGAAATCTTGGTAAAGTCTTTGGCACAGTATCTGACAGTGTCAGTAACTGTCTTCATCTTCATCCTCAATGCTAGGGAGAAGAGAGTTATGATGTGGGAGACCCTGTCCTGCTGCTAGGAAGGGACCAGGTCCCATGAGTACATTTAATCATAGGGCATCCATTTGATTGTGAACTAGGTTTTCCTGAGAACTATATTCTGCTCACTTTTAAGGAACTCATGGATCCCTTGGAAGGGGATGAAGGGATAGAGGGAGAGGGCAGGAAGGGAGAGTAAAATGAATTAAGATGTGTTATGGACATGTATTGATGCCCCACTATGAAAGTGATCATTACTATGCACTGCAAACATTTACTAATATAAATTTTAAAAATAAATAAAACAGGTTTCTCACTTTAAAAAAAAACACAAAATCTTATGATTTCTTCTATTTTAAATGTCCATTGACATAAGAAAAAAAAGCCTACCTAATGTAAGTGCTTTCATTAACAAGGGCAAAACAGAAAAGCAAAATAAAATCGTCAATAAAGAAAAATAAGTAGATTGATCCCCCCCCAGATTAAAGCCTAATTCTTTGAGTAAGATATTGCCCTATAATGCAATGAATCTCTGATAAGTATATGATGATTTACAGTTTGTAAATACTTTTGCACGCTTTGTTTTATCTCATTTAATGCTAGCAAACTTGGGAGGAAGATAAAGCAGAGCATATATTATCAGCCTTGCTCTATAGATCAGGAAATGGAGGGAGAGAGAGCTATGAACTTGCCTAATGGAATGTAGTTGATATTGGTAGAAGTAAGATCAGAATGTAAAATCGTATATGCTTCGGTTGTCTTTTTACTATAGCAGAGAAAGTAAATACGTGCAGCCACTCTCTTATTCTTCACCTGTAACAGACATCACTGGTCTACCGCAACATTCTTTCCTACCAGTTTAACTCCTCCTTGGGGCCATATTGCTTTTTAATCTTTTTGAGACAGGGTTTCACTATGCAGTTCAGGCTGGCCTTGAACTCACAGACTGGCCTTGAACTCACAGTGATCCTCCTGCCTCAATCTCCTGAGTGCTGGGATAACAGGTGTGCACCACCACACCTGGCAGGACTATTCTTATTATAATACTCCAGACAGCCATCACCAGTTGAATACACATGGCACAAAAGTTATAAATTGGCCATTTCTGGACAAGGCTGTCTAGGCATCATCACTGAGCCTGGCATCTGGTTAACTTGGCATATGAAAGCTAGATGAGAATCTGTTCCTTAGAGACATTATGCCAGTCCCTGTTTCTGGTGGAGCATGTGGCCAACACTGATTGTGTACTCCTCCAGGGGAGAAATCTGGTCATCTTCATATCCCACAGCCTAGCATAGAATCTGATACAGGCAGATGCTGAACTGTATTTTAATGGATGGATAGATGGATGGATGGGTGGATGGATGAATGGATGAATGGGTGGATGCATAGAATTGGTGATTGAATGTATCCATAGAAACAGGTACACAGTGGCAAAGAGTCTTCACTGCTGATGGTTTATAGGCTTTCAGATGATGGCTTGATGCCTTTCTGTCTCCTAGGATTGGGCTGTCAATCTAGAAAGAACTGTCCACCTTCAAAACACAATTTATCTCCATTTATCAGAGGATATTATTAGACGTTGTGCTGCTGAGGTAGCAAATTAGTTAGGCTTTTAGTTCTGGGCCTGCAGTGAGGATTTGGGGAGATGGTTCTGCCAGGGGAGAGAGGTACATGGTCTCTCTATTACTCTGGCCTGATGACAGCTGCTAGCACTCTGCTGAATGATCAATAACTGGCTGCCAGTCCACTTACTCCTCCTTGGTTATTTTAAGGACTGCCACAGACACCTACCATGGACTCATGAGAATGTTCTGAAATAATAAAGTCCATTGTTCCTCTTCTATGCCAGAGTCCAATCCTGCAAATCCAGGAGTCCAATCAGAGGGGCGCCACTGAAAGCCACTTATGACAGGGCAGAGGATCGGCCATTGCCATGCACCCCATCGATTGGAGAGCTGTCCTCCTGGCACCTAGACTTTGACATCACTGTTGAGAATTTGAGGTTCCAGGTGTTTCTGCCTTCCCTGGATTGCTTTTAGTTGTAGTTATCTCTTTCCCAAATAAATATAAAGGGACTTTCAAGGGGTTCATCTAACTACCTAATGGTCTTGGTTTAGAAGAGGCGTACCTTTCACCACGGCAGAAATAAAAAGCATTTTCTTTCTTTCTTTGTTTTATATTCAGAAGCCCTGGGAAGAGCATATAGGACAGGGGAAAGTTTTTAACCTAATACAATTTTTTTATGAGCTTGGAATTTACTTACCCTGCTACATTTATTTACCTTGTTGCATAGAATTACTACCACATATATTTCTATTTCCTGAACTCTTGGAGAATAGGTGTTAGAATCTCTTATAGTAAAGATGGCTAATCAAAAAAATAGTCAATATAGATTTCAGTTGGTGTGTAAAAACAGTGTGTATAATACGTGTGTATAATTTCAGTATGCATACATATAGAGAGTAAGCCTATGTATCTATTCCTTGCTTAGAAATAAAACATAAATACAATTGAACCTCTCCAGTGATATTCTTTTCTCCAACTTTTCCCAAAAGAAGCCACCATACTGGTTCCGGTGTTCATTGTTCCTCTGCCTGACTTTATATTATACATAAATACCAACAGACAATAGCGATATTTTCATTAAAATATTGATAGAAATGGCATGGAACCAAATATTTTTTTCTGGAATGGACTTAGCAAACTCATCATCAGTATAAATGTGAGTTTCTTTTCCTCCATCGGTATATGTGGTTTAACTTACCTTTTTTTTTTTTTTTTTTTGATGGCACCAGCAATTGAACTCATGACCTCGCGCTTGCCAGGCAGATGCTTAGGCCACTGAGCTGGTTCCCCAGCCCTTGTCTTTTTGAGACAGTGTCTCACTATGCCATTCAGGCTGGCCTTGAGCTCACTTTGTAGCCCAGGCTGGTCTTGAACTCACAATGATCCTCCTGTCTCAGCCTCCCGAGTGCTGGGATTACAGGCATGAGCCACCACGCCTGATTCTAATTTAACTTTCAACATCAAGTGACAGTTTCCCAGGATCAGTTTGAAAGTCAAAGGCATGTATGATGGGAAGGAGATACATGCTTCTATAGCTCCGGACCAGGCTAGATCTCCTTGCTTTGGAATCTCATCACATGATGTTTTTCTCTGTAATGTTAATTCATTTTAATTATTTCTGCTTAATGATTCAATACTACAAAACTATGTGCTTATTTTATGCCTGCCCTTCTGCTAAAAGGGAAGGTTCTTGAGAGCATGGACTGTGTATATCATGCTCACTATTATATCCATTGCACCCAGCCCATGCCTGACAGACAGCTTGAAAATAAATGGACGATGTTTTATTACCTAGAGTAAACCCAAATTCCTTAGAATTAAATATGAGGCCTTTGGTGATGTGATTTCTGCTTCCACCTCTGGTCCTAGTTCTTGTCCCTCTTGTCATCTGGTCCTTATGGCTTTGTCCTACTACAATACCTGCAGTTCCTGAACTCCCACAGGCTCTTGCTTGTCTGCACATACTGTTCCCTTGTTATGCAGTATCTACCTGCCTTGCTGACTATCAGACTCCCTCATCCCTGAAGGTTCACCTGGAATGGCTCTTTCTCTAAATGATACCGTTGCCTATACCGATTCCAGGCAGGATTTGTGATTGCCCTCTACTTCACACCACCGTCAAATTTCTCTGGTGCTTTGTTAATTAATTTATTGAGATATTTTTACTGTGTTCCCACTTTGAGCAAGGCCTTGCTTTTTGTTCTAGATTTGCAGAGATGAACAAGATCATAGTCCTTGTCATTTGCAAAAAGTCAATCAAATGTAGGAAGAAAATAAGTGGGATGATGCAAAGGCCAGAGAGCAATGTATGTGTGGAAAGATAGTTGAGGAAAGCCTGTCTGAGGGGCTACTTGAGCTAGATTTAAAAGATGCAAACACATGTTCTCGAATGACCAGCTCTGCATTTGTGAATATTGTGTATCTTTTTTTTTTTTTTTTTTTTTGTGGCACCGGGGATTGAACTCACAACCTCGCACTTGCCAGGCAGGCACTTAGGCCACTGCACTAGTTCCCCAGCCCTTGTCTTTGTGAGACAGGGTCTCATTATGCTGTTCAGCCTGGCCTTGAGCTCACTTTGTAGCCCAGGCTGGTCTCAAACTCACAACGATTCTCCTGTCTCAGCCTCCTGAGTGCTGGGGTTACAGGTGTGAACCACCACGCCCGGTAATATTGTGTATCTTGCATTGTACAATGTGAAAGCTATTCATTTTTCAATCTGAAGTAAAATAATTTTGAGAAATAAAAGGATGCAAATAAGGCAGCCAGGATGAAGGGGTGAAGGCAGTATCTTCCTAAATGCAGGACCCCAGGCCACTTCCCCACTCTGAAGATCAAAATCACATACAATTTATTTTTTTCCTCAATACCTGGCATACTACCCTGCATCTGGTAGGTACTCAGTAAAGCACTACCAAAGTGTTTTGTGAATAAATGAGCCAAATTATGTTGACTGAGAATGAATCTGAGTCATCAAACTTGCAACAGCCTTACCTTATATGAAATATTCACGTCATCTCAAATCAGGTCCTTCTCAGGTGCCCATAAATGTGAGAAGAAAGGAATCCCTCAGTACACCAAGACCAGGTGATACCCAAGTGCAGAGAGAAGGGGGTTTGCCTCTTTTTGGAGTTCGTGTGCTTCCATTAAAGTTTGCTCCAAGCAGATGCGTAGCACCGGCACAGCCCATCATCACTCACTGGTCATTAACACCTCCACAGCATTAAAGATGATTTCCCCAAGGGAGTGTTAGCATGTACCAGGCTCTCCCTTAATCCTCACAAAACCTTATTATTTCCTCCATTTTACAAATGAGAATGTGGAGACCTAGTGAGGCCTGCAGTCAGTAAGGGTGAAACCCAGGCTTGCACTCAGCCTGTTTCTCTTGGATGCCTGTGTTCCTGAGGCCCTAGGGTCCATGCTAGCTTTGGGTGTTAGACCTGTGCAGTGGCAGAGGACCTCAGGTTTAAGAGGGCCCCTTCTGTTGTCATCTGGACATTCTTAATAAGTTTTGAACAAGAGGGTCCATATTTTCTTTTTCTTTTTTTAAAATTTATTTTATTTTATTTTAAAGAGAATAAAACCAAGCAAAATAAAATAAAATAAAACCAATTGAAACAAACCAGTGTAAGTGATACAGGACTTCAAAACAATACAAAATCAACAATGGTTACCATAATGCCTCTTGTTATCTTCAAAATAGCTGCAGATACCTTCAGACATAGTAAAAATCAAACAAAACAGAACAGAATAGAACCAATAAAAACAAAACAACGAATGCAATAAAGGACTTCAAAACAAGATAAGAGTAAATCCAAAATGGCTACCATAATATATCTTGTTATCTTTGAAATAGCTGCCCATACCATTAAATACAACAAAATCAAACAAAACAAAACAGAATAAAACCCAACCCAACAAAACAATGAAAATGATACAGGACTTCAAAACAAGACAATAGGGAATCAACAATGGCTACCACCTTCAAAAGGAGATGCCTCATAGATGCCACACTGTATACCGTCATCCTCTGAATAGATGATCAGACCACTGGCCCTAGACCTGCAAAGTCAGTGAAACACCAAAACACCACAAGCATCAAATTGCATTTCACCTCAATAGCTATCATCGTGGCCTGTGTTTTCTCTGGATCAGCCAGTCGCTTACAGAAGGGGGCGCTGGGGGTGGCGGGAGTTTTGGCTCTTCTTGTTTGCCAGCCTGCACGCTGGAAGGAGCTGAGGTCTGGCTGTCCCCGCAGTGGTGGTGGCCTGTGCATGACACTGGTTCACAAGGAGGGCTTCCATATTTTCGTTATGCATAGAGCCCTAAATATTATGCAGCTGCCCCTGTGTAACCATGCTGTGTACAGGACCAACACACTGAATATGGTAAGCATCTCAATTTTTGGATGACCCTGGGCCAAATGTTGTAGGCCCCAAAACTCAAAACATGAACTCCGTTTCTCAAGTTCTGTATGCCCAACCTGAACATACTTCTTCAGTCTTCTGATGATAAAGTAATACAGATAAATGCTTCTCAACCATAAGACAGACCAGAGACCTCTGAGCTTGCTCTGGTTCTGAGGTCTGCCTCACTTGCAAGTTGTTCTTTGCTCAATTAAGCTCTGCTAAGTTTAGGGGGTGGGGAAAGAATGTGGTCCAGCACTCAGGTTGGTGGGAAAGGAGGAATACAAGTAGTTTTATATATACTGTAGAATAGCAATTTTTTGTGAGGAGAAGGTTAATTATGTTGGGTATATAAAGCTCTATATTCTTTACATAAACTATTACTTCTTTTTATAAATGTCACTATCCTTAGAATAATTTTGAGACTCACTCTCAGATACTTGAAGAGAAAACCCACACATTTGTATTACACAGGGAAATCTCATTGTATTTGTCTTCTGCTTTTGTTCAATCACATGCTAGATAATCACCTTTGGACTTTCAACAAAAAGTATCAATATATATTGTGAAATGCTCATTTCCTCTTCTGATAAATGTCCATATCATTAAGAAAAAGGTGACATAAATTGGGGCTGAGGACATAGCTCAGGGGTAGAGGACTTGCCTAGCATGCACGAGGCCCTGGGTTCATACTTCCACACTCCAAAAAAGGAAAAAGAAAAAGATAACTTAGCCCATATCTCATA